>WBNQ01028278.1:0-10057 GCA_013401375.1 Spizella passerina | reverse complement strand
AAAAAAAAAATAAAAGCCACATTCAAGGAATCTTGAAAGCAGAAAATCTTTGCCTTTTATCTTTCTTTTCTGTTGTGTAGAGCATTCCCTTGTGGGTCATCTCCCATCCTTTCTTGCTGGCTCAAATTTACCTCTCTCTTGCCCTGGATTATACACCATATGACTTCACAGCTGGATTAAGTCAGGTGCAAGGCTGCCCTGCTCAGTGTGCAAATAACCAAACTGAACTCTTATCTCTGTGTCACTTTAATTTTGCTAGAGGGAATTCCCTTGGAGCCATGGCAATGGAGTCAGGAGCTGGCCATGGCTGCTGCAGGATTTTGGTTTTGTTTTGGAAGTCCAAGTGACAGTATTCTTAAAAAATGGCCAGAATTGAAATGATGCCCAGTGTCAGCTGTGGTGCTGAGATGAGATGAAGAATATGAATGTTATTTTCCCCAATCTGATGTTTTCCATACATGATTTCAAACAGGAAGAAATAGAATCCTGGCTTTGGTGCAGTCCCTGTAATGAAGGGGGATTGAACCAGGTAGAAGCTTGCTTATTTTGCTGGCTGCTGTCATTTTCTGTTTAATAAAAAGGCACTGAAGACTCTGAGAATGTCATGGAGGAACTAACTTGACAACTCAATTTGTACTTCAGAATGTTGTAATTACTGTGATGGAGACTAATTGATTTGCAAGGGACACAGGAACTGCAGCACTGAATAAGTAAAAAACTGTATAATAGGGTATTGAGATTTTTTTTTTTTTGCTCTGGGCAGTTTTGGGACTGTCCCATTACTTATCTCTAGATTAATAGTGAAACCATTTTTGTCATCTTTAAAATGATCCACTAATTGTAATAGATGAAACTAGAGCTGATCAATATTTTTGGCAAGCAGATACTCAATTGGGAAAATTCTGCTATTGGATATTTTTTCCTATTTTGAAGTAACTTTTTGTTTTGCAATTTACTTCATTATTCCATTATAAGATATAACCGAAAATATTTTCTTGAAACAAAATTGAGTGTGAATTCTGTGATTTTCAGACAATTTCAAAATTCTTTGGGTTTGTTGCAGTTTGGAAAATTAGTATATTTTCAATTCACATTTTTCAATATAATCAAAATTCCAGTCTCTTCTCTGCACGGTTGAGAATATTTTTGTCCATAAAAATAATTTGAATTCATTAACTATTAATCAATACAACTATTAATAACTACAATTAATTCAAGAGGCACTTAAGTATGAATAGCCACATTCTACAGATGGAAGAGGAAAGAAAAAACATTAATGTCTTTGTTCAGGGCCATATAATTATATAAGAGACTGATCTCAAGTGCTGTGCTCAAAGAGACAGTATAGAATTTCATATTCAGACATGAGCAGAATTCAACAAATCAAGAAATGAATAGCTGTAGAGAGATTTCTGTTGTTACCCAAATGAAAGTAAAGTTATGAATGTTTCTCCTGGCTTTTATATATGGAAAACAAATGATACAGTTAAATACTAATTATTTTCTTGACCTGACAGAATTTCAACAGAAGAAAATATACCGTATTCATACTGATTGATGAATCAACTTAATGCTAGGCTTGAACTTTCTATTGTTAACAGAATACATCATGCTGTAATTTAGCCTGAGTAAGAAAAGAAAATATTGGTCTAAAATTTAAACAGCCCTTGAAACATGTGGTGTTAGACTCTTACAAATTTGAATGATCAAAATAGCATTTGTCAGTAATTCTTTACTGTAATTGGTATTATTCCTCACTTAAGGAAATACCACCTACTTTGGGGGATAATGTTATCTTTTTGTGTTCCGACATCAATCAGTAAATTTAACAAAAACCAGGCTTAAAGAAAATTTCACAATTTTTGCCAAGAACAGTGCAATTTAAGGCCTTGAATTCCAAAGCATATTTTTGCAGTGTCAGCTTGTGCAATTTTATACTGTGGTTTTCATCCATAATGACATAAGATACAATTTATATTGGAAAAAATTTAACTTATTACATGTGATGCTGTTGTGAAATCTCATGGCAGGGGTGGAATCCAGTCATGTCACCACCATATAAATCTTTGAAATAGGGAGTTTGTAGTAGTAATTGCTATATATGTTTGAGCAGAGAGCTGTGATCAATTGTTGGCTGATGCCAAATTGAGAACCATGTATCACTCAATTAGTTGAGGTAGAAGAGAAATAAATGCATAGTAAAAGATCATTAGGAGAGATACATTCAATATAAATGATCTAGTGCTCAGTTAAGTGAATGAATAGGAGAGAAGCTAGCATGTAGGCAAAGAGGATGTACAGCTTTGAAAGGCCAAAATTTATGATGATAAACGAAGTCCCAGAAAAAAATACAATACGGAATAATAGAAGTAAATGAAGATAATTAGTGCTAAGTGAGTGTGGTGTAGCTGGAAAGTAAACAGAGAGTTGAGAGAGGAAAAAATGAATGTGTTGCTGGTCAAATTGTTGGCAACTCTCTGAGGCAGTACTTTTGCAATAGATTAATTTAAACCTTGTTAATGGAATAATCTCTCATGCTAATACAAATTAGCTATTTAGGAATTACTGAAGCAGCTACACTGGAAAGCATGCAGCTTCCCTTTTTTTTTTTAACCACTGCATGCAATAAGGGGCAAGGAAATAAATTATCATATTTACAGTTTTATGGAATAAACTGGGACCTATAAAGATTTTATGTTAGATGAATTTTGCAAACTGGAAAATGTAATTTTAGAAGTATTTTTAAACTGTAAACAGCTGAGTAATATGAAATCTGTTTGAAACAGTAGTTTACCATTCTTATTTGAATCTGTCCAATGAAGCAGTGCTGTATTTTGCGTGTGAGTCTGTTGCTAAATCTAGCAATGAATGAATAATTTTCTATGGCTAATTGAAATTTTAAAGCAGTCATAACCTACTTTTTATGTCATGTTTAACAAAAAACCTCAGCTGTGTATCATGGAGCGTGATCCAGGCGTAGAGGAGGAGATGCTGGCAGATTGTGGTTCTTGGAAGAGATGGAGGTAGACCAGGAGGGATGAGAGAGACCCTGTGGACTGGGTGACACCTACTGGGGCTTCTGGGGAAGGATCGAGAAATTGGGTTATTGTGCCCAGATGGGGCAGGGGAGGGCTGGAACGTGGGCCTTGGGCTGGGGATGATGAAGGAGGTCTACTTGGTTGGGGTCCCTGTGTGAGAATTCCCTGAGAAACAGGACACACCCATGGCAGGTGTGTGCTGGGGGCTGTAACCTGCCAGAAACCCTCAGAGAATAGGAAGGTCCTTGCTGTGCCTCCTAGGAGCTTCAGAAGGAGCTTGGCAGCCTTGAACTGTGGGAAAGGGGGAGTGCAGTGGGAAGCAAAAGCAGTGGTGGAGGAGGAGAGCTGCTTGTCTGACTTGTGTAAGTGCCTCTGTTCTGCAGCATGGCCCCAGGGGGCTGTGCCAGGCAGGAATTTCTCCTTAGCAGACAGGTAGGTGGAAGGAGTATTTTGGGGAAATGCAAATGGTGCAAAGCAGATTCTTGGGGTAAAGTGCACAGCCAGGATATAAACCAGGTAGGCAAAAGAAGCACTAGCTGTTCAGACACTCTTGAGGATTCAAGTGAGGGGTCTCTCTTCTCTGTCTGCTTTGTTCCTCACCTCCCCCCTGCCCCATTTTATTTTCCAGTAAAATATGAGTTTTTCTATCTTCCTTCCTTACAAACCCAACCCATCACATGCCATTTTTATGCTACCCTGTGAAGGGGCAGGCTATCTTTTCCCCCAAAATCCTCAGTTTTCCAAGTTGTGTTGATGTATATAGCCACTGCAGGCATTCAGGGTTAAATTCTCTCCCATGCTGTAAGCCTAATTCTGCTACCTTCCCATGTCTTACCCAGGCTCATACACCGTGGTGGCTCAGAGACATCTGCTCTGTGTGCTGAGGGATAGCCCCTACCAAAGGAGAATTCCAGAGCAGGATGTGTTGCTGTGCCCCTGCCTGGTGTTGACTTTCTCTGTAGGTTCTGCTGAGGCTGTTAAGACTCTGGTTGACTTCTTCTGCACTCCAAATGTTCAGATTAGTCTTTGTGCTAAGTCACAAATAAGTAAGGGTGTTACTGGATTTCAGGGCTACTTCTTCATAGCTTTGAAAGGCCTGACATGATTTATCATTCTGTTAGAAAGAATGGTAGTCTACATAAGCTATTCAATCTGTATCAGGCTAAAAGAATTAAAGCGCTGAATTACATTTTCAGTGATAATGTATGGTGATAGCCTTTGTCCAAGAGGGAGAGCTAATTGAATATATTAGAGTCTGAATTATTTCAAAAAGCTGCTGTTAGAGCAAGACTTACACTGTGTATAAAGGGAGGCATGTTCCAGAGGCAGGGATCAGTTACTCCTCTTCTCCCCCCATTCAGCACACTTGTATCGATCTGAGGCACAAAGTCAGATGAGATGACAAAGGGTATTTGTTTGAGTAGCTAAGTGGTTGCTCTGTAGTCTATTTCATATTAGGGATGGAATTAGAATTGGAAAAGATGGAGAGATATTAAATGCCAGTAACACTAAATATTATTTGGGTGTTTTGCTTCTTTGAGATAAGTAAAAAGCTTCTGGAACTGGCTGTTGCTTTGAATCAGAAGCATGGGGAAGCAGACTGTTGTCTGGTGGAGTTAATTTTTTATTTGCTACCACAGAAAGTAGGATTTCTTTAGGTTACTTATGTGTTATCTTTATTCTTGTTCTTCCTCTCAGAGTAAAAGGAAAATAGAATTTGTTTCCTGGTTTTGTTTTGTTTTTTTTTTTTTTCTCAGTGTGCATGTATGCATGTAAGGCAAGCATGGACATAGTCTTACAAATGAAAAATCAGCCTTCCCATCTCTTCCCATACTCTGTGCTCTTCTGATACATGAATTATTGCTGTTTCTCCCCCATTTCTAACCAAGCTCACAAATGTCTGACTAAAATAAGCTTCAGGGGTCTAGAGATCTGTTTTCTTCAGTGCTGAAAACCACAGCAGTATCCAGAGGGCTTAGATATTGATTTTGACCTGTGCACATAACGCTATCTCATCTCTTGGTTGCTAAATATGGCCATCTGTAGGAAAGGTCATGTTCTCAGACCTAATTAAGAAAATCAGAGGAGACAAATGATGGAAATGTGTAGTCCTAATGATGGCCTGACAGGGCTGCCAGGTTACTGCAGATAGGCAGAGCCAGGTTGTTGCATGGCTGGCTTCAAGCAAAGTGTCAAGAAAAAAGGCAGTGCTTTCTGCAGCTTTTGCCTCACAGTAGTGATAAATTTGGTTCATTGCCTCCCCTTTTGGAATAAATAATTTATTTTTTTTTGTCTGTTTCATTCTCTTTCTTTTAATGGTTAGCTTTTAGTCTCCTGCATCTTCCATTAATTGAGATGAAGCCTGAACTTTAGCAGTTCCATATGAGAGAAAAGTGCTGAAAAACTTAGGAAAGATTTGTGCCAATACTGAATATTTCTCTTTTTAAAAATAGGTAGTAAGTAGGAAGTAAATTATCCTGCCTTTGAGCCTTGAAAAAAAATCTTAATGCTTGGGTTAAGTGCATTTTCTTTCTGTACATGTAGAAAGTGAATAATGGCCTAAAAAGTGAATACTGTCATGTAGATTGAATCTATTACTAAAGCACTTGTGCTGCTGCAGCTGTAGGAGGTGGGGTGAATGCAGCATTTTAGTTATTTTCTGCAGTTATTCATGCTGCATCTTATTTGGAATGGAAAATGAAGTATTTCTCACGTTTTTTGAGGGGCAGGTGAGGTGACCTCAGTTACTTTTTATGGCTGTTCTTTAAACAATTTGTATTTTAATTTTTTTCTAGGTGGACTTTTATTAGTCAGTGAATTGAGCTGAATTTAATTTTACATGGCAAATGAACAGGAGCAACTGCTTTTATCTGCACAGCATCTATCGCTGTGTGTCCACTGCTACTGTTCTTGGACCACAAAGACACAAGGAACAATAATGGCTCTGCTTACAGCCCTTGTGTTTTCACAATGCCTCTGTCTCTTTTTCTCAATGTGGAAGTAACAGCACAAATCTTATATTGTCTGATTGAGAGGTAGAGCCAAAACAGGGATGTCCTGGATCCTGTGTTTGGGAAGAAGGCTGCTTACATGCTGAGGTATCAAGTGTGAGACAAGGGGTACACTCACAGTAGATTAGATCTTGCAGAAAGCAAGGAAATACAGAAGAAAACCTGTGTAAATGTGCACAGTATATAGTGACAAAGTCTAATTAATGACAAATTATACATGGAAATCTACTTTTGGCAGTACTTAATGGAGAAACTTATGAAGCCTTTTCTTTGTATATTAAATAGGGGCACTGCTTTCCTCTGGGACTGAGCTGGTCTGTTTTTCGGTTTTTGGGGTACAGTTCTACTCTGCACAGAATGTGTAGAAGGAGAGGGAGGGGAAGTGGTTGTGTGTATTATTTTAAGAGCTTTTTGACATTCAAGTCTGCTCAGTCAGTGGCTATGGAATTATTTCTTCCTTGAGCTTGCCCTTTGCTTTGGAGGGGACTGGCTACATTTTCTTCCTTTTTATACAGCAGCCATCACTGGCAATGAGAGTAAACCTGCCAACCTATGAAATATTTATCAACATCAATACACAGGTATCAGCAGTAGAATTTTTTAGTCTCATTCAGTCGCTTCAAAACATTTGAAATACAAGTGTGTGTGAAATTCAGTGTTTTCTGACATACTTGACCAAGTGCTGCATATTGAAGTGAGCACTGCACCCAAGTTCTCTCTGTAAAAAAATATAGTAAACATGTACTATGTGTCTATTCTAGCCATGTAACAGATTTTGAAAAAATTATTTTTGCATAGCCTCAAGGGATGTTTTCTGTTGGACAGAGTACCAGTAGTTGCAGCTGTGTTGGGGTAAATCAGATCCAGTAGAGCTCCATGGAATGTTACTTAGCCTTGTCCTTTCCCTGGCTGCCACGTGTACATTCCTTATGGTGACCGTTCAGAGCAGAGCATCTGAGGGAGCCTGCTTGGGACATGCAGTGCCATTTCTAGCTCTTCATGAACTCAGGTTTTTCTGTTTCCCTCGGGCACACAAGGATCTCTGGGTGTCTCTTCATCTGCCTCTCAAAGCTGGCAGGAGCAGCAGACCAAGAGGGTGGGACACTCATCAAGAGAAGTAAATTGAGTTCAGGCTCCTTTGCGTGACATCATGGAGCCATCTGTACGATAAAAGCATAAAAATAATCTGCACGGATAAGAGCATTAAAATGGACAATAATCTAAAAGTACAGTTCTATTTCGGAAAGTGGTAATCTAAAATTGTCAATTTTTCAATCCAACAGATCTATTCCAGTAAGCATTAAAATATAATTTGCTAAATCTTGTGCCAGAAAGTACTGGTTTAAAGTATTTCAGGACTATCTGATTTTTTTCCCTACTTTATAATCTGTGAAACAGTCTATTAAGTTTCAGTTGTTTGTAACCATTTGAAATTCTTTCACTTAGAAATTTTAAGAGTTATATGCATAATCATTTCCCTGTGCAGTTCTTGCTCTTGATATTGATCCATTTAGGATAGACAAATCCTTTCCTTTGAGGAAAGCAAAGAGAGAACACTGTTCATGCTGAAATAAAAATAAAGTGGAGTTTTTTTATAGAGCTTTTTCTGAACTTTTAGAATCTCACTGGCAATGCAGTCAGGTGAGCATTAGGAGTTATTTGAATATTAAATGTATCCTTCCAGTGCCACCAAATCAAGTATATATTTCTTGTAAATATTCAAGTTCTTCTTGTACAAAAAGCCTAATTCTGTCTGTCTCTGGTAAGAATTTGGTAGAATCAGTTTCTTTCAAATGATGCAGTTCAATCCCATTTAAATTGTTTTAATAAAATTTCTTTTAGTGAATTCCACAAGGGAAATTAGGATAAGAGAATGCTTGAAAAAAGTATTTTGCCTTAGACTTTTAAAATCTGATTTAATGTATTTTAATTAGTATTCCCAATTTTCATATCCAATTTCTTGAGCTCCTCTTCTCTGACTCTATCTTTTCCCCAAGTATTTCTAATCCTTGACTCTTTTTAATTTTTAATTCTTAATTTTTAATTAAGAATTAACCAAACTCTAAGCTATTAAGTCCTTCCTAAACCATTGTTATTTTTTGGCTTTGGTAGGACTCATGCTGACAAACAGCATTTTTTGGGGTTTATTTTTTAATCACAGGGATATGTTTAATTTGAAGAACAGGTTTTGCACCGCTGCTTTTGAACATAAATAAACCTGTTTCCTTGGATGTTGGCGTGGAGATTTTGAAGCAGTGTGTGATTAAAAGGCTTGGTTTTAAGACTGAAGCTAAAAGAGCACCATTGCTGGAGACCTCTCAAAATGTAAAAAATGAGTGTTTCACTGCTAAGGTTTGCAAAGAGAACAGGGAGAAGTGGGCATGAGCCCTGAGGGAAAAAGCCAAAAGGCTGTATTGTAATGTCAGAATATTTAAAATGCAGAGACTAAATGTGCTTGTCAGTCCAGGACTTTATCCAATTCTAATATGTGGTTATAATTTTTTGCATTTTCCACTTTGCTTTTCCTCTCCATACTGAGTGTTCAGAAATACGTGCTTTCCCTCCCCTGGAAACTAAGGTCTTTTGTGTCATATTCTCAGAATTGGCACTGAGGCTTTGCTCCAGTGTTTACAAAACAAAGCTGGCTATGGAATGAATGGGAAATGGAAATTAACTTTGTTTGTGTAGCAATTTTTGTATCAGTGACTTGAAAAGTTTGGCTTAGATATTCATGGAAATAATAGTTCACTTGCTCTCTTCTAGATTTCTGGAAATATCTCTGACTTAAAGGAAGGCTGCTTTTTATTTTCTTTTTTTAATCTCTCTCTCTCTTTTTACTCCCCACCCCCTGGTTGCATTAGATCTTGTCCAGATACTTAATAGAAATTGCTAGTGTGTTCCCAGGTAACAAATTACATCTGTCTCTGAAAATGAGTCAATGTAATCATGACAAATTCATGAAATAAAGGGAAAATATATTGCTGCAGTCTTGGGGAACATGAGTCAATATACTTTATGTAATTATTTAATAAAACATCTTTTCTAGTGCACTGAAGCAGCCTAAGATACTGAGGCAGTTGTATTTATGCAGGAATAAACAAACTTCCAGTAAAAGCTGGTGACCAGAAGTATGCAATTATGCATTTCCAGAAATACTCATTAAACCAGTCTGCTTAAATTTTAATCAGACTTCTATGTATGAAACAGTCTTGGTAAGAGGAAGTAAAAAAAAAAAGGAAGGATTTTTATGATAAGCTATTCAGATCTTCTCATGCTCCAAATGGGTTTGAATTTTTTAATTTGACTTCTTGTGCAAATCTGTATAAAAGTTAACAATACAAAATCCTGCATGCTGGCTTAATTCTGTTTCATGGCAGCCATATTATTTTCAGTACGGAAATACTGCATTGATATCAAAACTGTCATAAAAAGGATATAATTTGGGGATTAGTGAGATATTTGAAATATTTAAGCTTTGTGTAGTTCATATGAGAAATGTCAGAGGACTGATTATCAGTGCATGAATTTGTATAGGAGAGAGAAGTCACAGGAAATGCATTGTAGGAAATAGGAAAACTACAAATTGCCAGGTACTGCCAGTATTTTTTGGCCTTATTTATCTTTCTGATATGTCTGAGCTAAATATTGTAATCTCTGTTATATCTGAGACATTACATCTGACATGTTGCATAAGAATTCACAGCTGGATATGGAATAGACAGCCTGTTGTTTGAAGTTTTTACAAAGGTATTGGTAAACCTGTTCAAATAATCTGAAAAGGGAGTTCAGAGAGCAATGCACAAACTGGTAGTGGATGAAGGCAAGAGTGCATATATTCATCCCTGGAAAGGGTCACTGAGCTTTTTTGTGTTTTACAGTTATCTGGTGACTGTCTGTTTTTTGTGGATCACCTTGTTGCTTTGGAAGCCACAGTTATAAGCATTGTTGCTTTCACATGGAATCCTAATGGGCGCTGTTCTTTGTCCTTGCAGGGCATCAGCAGCCTGT
>WBNQ01028273.1:0-40218 GCA_013401375.1 Spizella passerina | reverse complement strand
TTCTGCCCTGCTGCTTTGTCAGAGAGTGAGGCATGAGACATGATAAGCATTACTAATTACTGTAATT
Organism: Spizella passerina; assembly: GCA_013401375.1. NCBI lineage: Eukaryota > Metazoa > Chordata > Aves > Passeriformes > Passerellidae > Spizella > Spizella passerina. The sequence continues at coordinate 40,151 of WBNQ01028273.1, read as the reverse complement.
TACCACTGTCAGGAGCAAAAAAGAGAAGTCTGAAACAGCAGCCCAAGTCCTGACTTGCCTGAAATCTCCATCTTCCTGCTGAGGAAATACAAAAGCAAGAAACCCTTTATCCCTATGTGTGGGTTCAGAGACCTTCACAGAGAGCAAAATTTTTCTTCAGAGGCATTAGAAAAGCGGCAAACATTCAATATTGCTCATATCTTATCTGTCAGGAACAGCTTTTCAGTGTCAAGGACTCATACTTGGATAAGAACACTTCCAAAGTAAACAAAGATTTCTATGAACTTCTGAGTTTGTGACAATAGTTTAAGTATGGAAAAATTGGTCTGCAAAGGAGACAAATGATAGGTCTTTAAATCTGAAGACAGAGCAATATATTCCTGTCTGGGTATTGCTGAACCTGATTAATGGGCGCTCTGCACTTTGTGAAAAAATTAGCTCTGATGTGGAGCATAAATCTGCCAAATTGTGTGCTTACTTTCTCTTTGGGTAAATGGAACCTTTGATCAATACTCCCAGGACCTGTAAATAGCTACAGATTATTTCAGCCTAGGATGAATTAAGCTATGGGGAAAGGCAGGGAGGGGAAATATATCACAGCTTAGACCCCTTGTGGCTTAGCACAGGGAGGAGCCTGACTCTCATTGCTGTGTCTCACAGCTGAAGGTAAGGCAACAAGTAGGGCTGTTTGTCAAAGTTCAACTAACACATGCATAAACAACTGGGTTGAGCAACACAGACAATTAATTTTGCTATTTTATATGCAGAATAATAGTAAAAGAACAAATTTACAGGTAAAGCCAAACTTCAGGATAGACTGTGTAAGGTGGCTTCACTCTCCTGTAGTCATCACAAACAGAACCATGTGGGTCTGTATCAGTTGAGCATCTGCCCTTCCATGCCATGTAGCAACTGCTGCTGGTCATTTTATCTGGCTTTTGTCCATCTCAACAGTATCTTCCAGAAGTAACTTTAAAACTGGCTTCACTGGATGTATTAGGAAAAAATCTTATAATATCTGGCATTCACAGCAACAGCTTTCTGTTGTAGCACTAGGGTTTACCAGTGAGTAACACAGATGGTGAACTTCCAGCATGGTAGGAATTCTACAGTCTGTGCAAGAGATCTTTCTTCTTTTTTGTAATTATTTTTTATATTGCAGCTTAGCTGACATGCTGTGAAGTCAGATCTCAGTTTGGTTTGTACTGATTTGCCCTTGTCCCTAAAAACACCAAAGTTACCTTTCTGCAGCAAGATCAAAAAGAATTACCCTAAGAAAATCCATCTGTTTAATAAGCATGGATGTAACATGCACTTTGACTTTCACATTGCATTCAGTAACTGTGAAGTAATTCTGTTGTACTTGCAAATTGATTATTAAATATTTCTTTGGTTTGTGTCTTATTTCAGGCCTGTTCAGCTCCTTCAGTGTGTGCATAACCCAGACCACACAGACTGCAGGCTTTGCACCAACAGCTCAGCAATTCCATGAAACAGAGTTCTCTGTGCCACTGAAGAATTCCCTGACTTGTGTGCAAAGCTGGAGAGGATGTGGCTGCATAGCTGAGAGTGATAACAGTAGCATGGTGTGTGCTGAGTGCATAACCAGAAATCCTTGCTGTGATACTAACAGCCAGATAGCAGGAGATGGTACCTGAGCTGTGATGCTGTACACACACACACACAAACACAAAGCACTGTTTCAGATGGTCAGCAATTGAGGGCAGATGCTTTGCCCTGGTTTGCTCCCCTCTGTACAGCTTGCCACTGGCACAGAGCAGAGGGATTCCCTGGGACATGCACAGAGAAAAAAGAGACTTTCCAGGATAGGCAGAACTTGCCTAGATCAGTGCTCATCTTCCTTCCTGCTGAAAGGTTAAGCAGGAAATGACCAGGGCATGATACATTTTCCCTGCATCCCAGTGCAAACTTCCCCAGAGGGGAATGTTGCCCATTGGAACATGGTATAAATCGTGGCTTTCCCAGGTACTGTGACACTTCTGACCAGGTAAAACAAGCAATGGAATAGGTAGAGGAGTTCTTGCCTTTAATGGGTATCACAGTAAGCAGCTAGTGGGAAGACAGCTGAGCTAAGCTAAGAAAAAACCAGAAACTGCTCACAGGGTTGCCTGCACCTGTAAAAACTGCTTAGTATGCAGCTGGGAGAGAAAATAGTGAGGCTGACTCAGACAGCTCCATTAAAATCCTACTGGATACCCCATTGCTGGTCAGATTACATTTTGTTCTTAATATAGCCGTAAACAGCAGCCTTCCAACTTTCATAAAAGGTCCCTCAGGCCACGACTTGGCCATGCACTGGAATAGAAACAAACATCAAATGGTTGCCACAATAAGGAGTCTCTCTTGACCTCAGTTTCTGCAGGGAAAGGTGATGCCTTGGGGTGTAGAATTCACAAGCACCGACGTGCTGTGGTGCACTGAAACAGCAGGTCTCACTGACTTCCTTTGATTTCTATTTTACCAGTCTCAAGTGCAGTGTTTCTGGCAAAACAAGTGTCTGAGGCCAGCTTTGGCCATGGCTGTAGTGCCTCTGTCAGTGCCATTGACACCAAGAGGGCAGAGCAGGCTTTGCTGCAGACACACTCCTGGGTGCTGAGGTGACAGATGTACTCCCAGGTGCTGAGGTGACAGTGTGAGCAGCAGCTGCCAACCCTGCAGGCACACTGGGGTTTCCATGGTCCCACAGGGAGAAGGTTGTACTGCCACAAGTTTTAGTGACTGCCCAGAGTGCAAAGCATCGTTATGGAACTGCACAAGCTGAGCATCTCTAGATGAACCTCATCTCTTCAATAGCAATAGAAGCCTGCACTGAGCCTGGCTGGACCAACCCAAGACTTCACCCATAATGTTTACATTAAGTGAAATGTATTTTTATTTGCAATGTTATATAACTACTTAGATGAATCAACAACAATAGACACAAACCAATACTTTCAGATAGGTTATTTCTGACTATCAGTTACAAGTTTGTCTTCATGCTCACTTTTGTACTTCCATTGCAATATATTGACTGTAAAATTAAGATCTATAATAAAATTGCTGATGAGAAATGTTCTTAATTCAGTTTCATATGTACACAGCCTCAGAAAGTTAAGAAAGAAAGATTCTCAGAAGACCAAAATAGGCCACTTCCTAAAAACAACTCAGAAATCTGTTCAATGTATGAAACACAGTATGCAACCACCCAGGAGAGCAGAGAAACAGAGCACATCCTCCCCAGCCTGTGTTCTCCATCTGATACAGAGAAGTCATTGTCTTTGTAGGTGGCTGGAAGTGAAGCATCCTGAGTCCTTATCTTGAGCACAGATTGTTCTTGGCCATAACAGTGGATAAAGATGATTGTTCTTGTCAGTGGTGATGCAGGAAGATGCTGAGAAGCCAACTGTGCTTTTGGAAGCTGAGGTGCACAATTAATATGGGCAACTGTGCTGGGGTAAGTGATGGCTTTGAAATGCAGGTGGCTGGCAAGTCTGGGCTGCCTGGATCACATACATGGCAGAACACGAGCCAGCTCATTTCCAACAAGCACTTTTATCATGCATGATCACACATCTGAAATGCTGTGCAGACATGCCCTACCAGAAAAGTACACTTGCAAATCCTATTGCTTTGCTGAAGGCTTATCAAGCAAAAGACCCTTCCAAACAAATACAAGGTGTTCCAAATCCACAGAAAATAAATAAAAAGAAAAATGACCATGCATTTTTCCCACTCTTTGGAATAAATGTTTCTTAATATAGTTTGGAAAAGGTTGGATTTTGAAAATATGTTTTTAGTCTGAAAAAGCTAACTCTCATAATTTGCTCAGGGTGAGTAGGCTGGCTTGTGCCTCAGGCCCACATCCAACACTGCTGGAGTGCAGCCCAGGAACAGGAGAGGAATCTGAGTTGCCGTGTGATAGGGTGATATCAATGCTATCACTCCCAGAACCCCACAGAGCTGCAAAAGCCACTCTCTGACCCTGTCACAACAGCACTGCTGCTCCCCTGGTCTTTGATCCACTTCACTTGGCCAGAGCAATCAATAAACTTATTAGGAAAAAAATGAAATACAATAAGATCTGTTCTCCTTTGCAACCAGCACTTGGCCTTATGTTTGATTTCATGTATTAAAGAATTGTTTTGGTTGGGAGGGGCCCTAAAGTTCACATAGTTCCACCCCCCTGCCATGGTCAGGAACACCTTCCACCCGGCCAGCTTGCTCAAAGCCCCATTCAGCCTGGCCTGTGCACTGTAATATGGGGGAAAAAAATGTTTGAGAGGGGTTTTGATTTGTTTATCTGTGTATTGGCAGCACATTGTACAGTGGGTCTGGGTCCCCTGGGCTCTGGCAACAGGGGAGTGGTTTTGGATGGAACCTGATGTAATGGCAGCACTGCAGTGTCCATCAGTATGAAGCAGAAGTTTCCCCTTACCTTTTTTGGGCTACCTTTCATGCAGGTACCTGGGAAGACTCCTTGATACTCAAAGCAGTGACCCTCAGACATTGTCTTGCATTAAAGAGCTCAGTAGAAAGGAGAGAAAAATGAGATCAGCAAGTGTTCAGGTAGGAAACCCTGCACACAGGCTGAATCTCAGGAACCTTCTCTTAGCAGCAATATCATTTACAGGCCTAAAATGACACTTAATTGGACTGAGTCATCCTTCCTATTAAATAACTGATCCTTCCTATTAGACAGCTTGAAAGGAGCAATGGCTGATCCAAAGAACTTTTTTGCATGGAAAATATGGAGGCTGGTGAAAAGATTAAAAACAAGTAGTATGTCTGAGTAGTTATCCTCTGCTTTGCCAGCAGGAATTTGATTTAATTCCTGATGAGCCAAGAAAGGCAAACAATCTGGGATAATACACTTTTCCCTGCTTAGAAAAGAAAAAAGATCTTATATCTAGTGGAAAAAAGTTGTTCAGTTTGAAGAGCATGTTTATTTTGAGCACTGCACTGGGGAGCAGTGGAGGGCAGGTGCCTGCTTGCTGTTCCTTCTCTCCTGTGGGGCAGTGATTGCCCAAATCAGAATAGCCAGGAAGAACATGGAGCAGCATGTGCTGCACACCAGCATACTCCACAGCAATATAGCTGCTTTACCCCCAGTTCACTAAATTACTGGGGTTTGGGCATGCATGGAGGGAGAACAGAGCAGAGAGGGTTAAAATCCATGCTAAATATTTTAGATAGGGTTTCTATCATTTAAGGTCAGTCACCTGATTGCACAGACTCCCTCTATAAACAAAAGGACAAACCAGGCACCTCCTGAGAGCACTCATCCTGCTCTGCAGCAGTGAGGGCAGCACAGAGGGGATGATGTGAACTCCAACACAGGATCCTTATCTCTGTCCACTCCCTGTGAAACTTTCCCAGATTATCAGCTCAAATTCATAGAAGTACCTTCCGGGTGGTTAAAGTTGCATAAAATTAGCCTCAAATATATTTCCCTGTGAGAAATATTATAAAGCAGGAAAGGACATCTAAGGATCCTCTCAAATGCAGCAGATAAATGGTTTTTGCAAAACATTTTAAAATTATAATTTCACAATCCATTTTCTGAGTATCTAAAGCCACAGTACTAAATTTTCCTAATGATTTCAGGAACTGACTGTGTGATAATGAAATCTTTTGAGCATATCATATGCAGTCAATTAGAAAATCTGCATTCTGCTAGAGAAAAATAAATAGTTATTAACCTGTTCACTCTAGGTCATATCTTGTTTTCTGTTGGTTTCTGTTGCCTGAATTTCCAAGACTGAGATCACATTTCCTTGCTTTAGGGTTTTCTTTTTCTGCATATGCCATACTTGCTTAGATTTTTGGCCTTTCCCCCCCCCCATTTTAGTTACAGGAGCACAGCCAAAATTGCCTGATGGAACTGCCATGGGAAAAAATCTTACAATTTCTTTCCTATGGGCTAGCAGAGTAAAAATGCAACAGGTGTAAATTATATTTACACCTTAAATATCTTAAAAGGTAGCTTAAAAATGGGGGGTGGGGGGTGTTTCTTAATGAATCTATAAATTAGTCAACATGAGAGAGTGGCAATAATGGTTTGCAGAGGACTGGGAAACCCTGGGGGGAAGCATTTTTCCATTCCTATTCCTCTGGGAATACTAATTAAATCCATAGCTCTCCATTGCAATTAGACCTGGAGCCTCTGCATCTGAGGCCTGAACCCTCAGGGAATGGACAAGAGGCCTCCTGTGTGAAGGCAACAGCAAAGTTCTGCTCCCTGTGGGTCAGGCACAGAGGGGGGTGTCACTCACTGCACAGGAGCCACGCTGGGATGGATGATGGACCTCATGATGGTGAGACCCTACACAGAGCACAGCTTTTTGCTCTGACAGGCTGCATCCAGCCCCAGGGGACCAGAAGGAGCCAGCTTCTCTTCCCTGCAGCAGCCTTTCAACAACATCAGTTTGTGGTTATGTGCTTGGGTTACAGCAGGGAAACATTCACACTACGTGGTCTAGACAGAGGTAAATTATAGAAATAAAACACAGTTGTAATTCAGATTACTCATTCCCTGTGTTAAAATGCTACTAAAAATAGGAAGCAGGGAGACAGTTACAGTCTCCACATCTTTGTATGTTCCAAATTTTCTTGAGTAATACCAAACACTGTTAATATGTGATATGTGGGGCTGCTTAATGTGAAGAAGGAAAATAATAATACATGTCTTGGTGAGTTTAAGCAGGTCCTGGTATGTTTAAATATTTTTTCATTAATCAACCACATTTTTGTTTGAGCTGTAGCTGTACTGAATGTTTTGTGTAGCCAGGGATTAATTTCTATGGCTCCTGGGGACTTATTATGGGATGCGGGGCAAACAATTTAATCTTCAAATTTGAGATTTCCTGCCTGAATGGGTGGCATGATAAGCTGATATTTTGCAATATTTTAAGATCATAAGGGTTATCATAATGTCTAAACTGTTCTTATGAATATTACAGCTTTTTAGTTTTATCCTGTGTCATGCCTCTGTTTCATCCTCAAATTGTGCTCTAGGTAACACAAGTTGTGCAGAGCAGCTCTGCTGTCATGCTCTCTGATAACATGAGGTAGTGAAGCACTTTTCATCACAGGCTGTTCCACCATTACTGAAATTCATTCATAGTTTGCTGTATTGGCCTGGCTGGACAGAGCTGTGGGTTAGTGAAAGGTGTCCCTGTCCTGGCATGCAGCTGGAATTAGACGATCATTGAGGTCACTCCCAGTTCAGGCCTTTCCATGATTCATTCTGTGATTCCACTCAGGTGTTAACAACTTCCTCTTGCATCCTGTGTTAAAGATAATTTCTTCTGTGGGGAAGGGCAGCTTTTCCTCCTGACAGGACTTCTTAGTCCAGGCACTTCTCCTGGTGAATTAGAGATCAACCTTGGTAAACATTTCAGGGTGATACATTTGCTAGAATCTGTGTCTTTCTTCTTCACCCTCTCACATTCTTTATTATTCTTTTAGTGCAAAGATTTATCTTGTATTTCCTGTGGCCTGTTGGCTGACACAGCTGGGTTGAAATGCACTCCCTACTTTTACTGTGTTTTATGAGTTATAATAAAATGATTACAGAAAGTATTCACAAGTTTGCTGGGGCAAAGTTGAGAGGCCATGCGAAACCAACCCAGTTTAAGTGGTTCTCTACCATGTAAAACCAACCCAGTTATTGCTACAATAACCAGCAGACATTGGTGGACATTGGAGTTAAAATACTTGGCTGCAGGGATGTTTCAGGGAACCTCTCTTTCAAGTATATCTTTCATTTGATCTATTTCACACATTATTGTTCACAATGTAACATCATGGCATCAATTAACACTTTATAGGAGGCAAGATTTCTTTTTTTTTCAAACTTACACCAGAGTACCCTCTTATCATTTGACCACGGTTAACTGATTACAAAATAACCTTTATATTTAATTATTAGCCCAAACATTCTAGTTTAAGAGATCTATAACAAGTTGATATTTTTCCTAATCCAGACCTTTTGTCGCTCCATCTTCCTTGAGAAAAGAATTCTACACAGAAATATACCTTCAAGTACAAATTATATGTATCAAGCTTTAGTGATTAGCTTTTCTTAGAGCCTAAAAGATTTCACCAGCATCAACATTTCTCTGTCTCAATTTACCAGGAGAAAAACATCCTGGGAAATTAAAGACCTCTTCACCAATGTCTGAGTTATTTCCTGGTTTGAGTACTAAGTTGAAGTACAGAAAATCATGGAAATATAACTGTAGACCTGATGATGCTCTACAGCCACCTTTCACTTCCCAACCCTGCTCAAGTGCCACACTTTTTTTCTTCAAATGTCCCACAGGTGTTCCATTTGGCCATAACCCTACACATTTTTCATGTTTATGCCATTTTTACCCAGTTCTCCAGTAAAGCAGAGATGTCCATGAGTAAGCTAAATTGAAGGCACAGCACATGGACTGTGGGATATGATCAAACTTTGAAGCCAAAAAGAGATTATCTACATTTCAAAGAAAAGGAGCAAAATCACTCAATATTTGATGTCCTTTTGGTTTGGACTGTTTGTGTTCACAGTTTCCCAATACTGTCTCAAAGGAGCAGAGATAATTTATTGGAAGATGACTGATTTTGATCTCAGGATGTGCAGCATGACAAATCATGCCAGTTTAAAAAGTAATTGCTTTTTAATTACAATGTCAAAAATTATACGGTCCCACAGCAGAACCACACCAGTGTGCCTCTCTAAAATTGCCTTTCACTCTTTTCCCTGGCATAATCTTCAATTAGTTCAGGGAAGGTTACTGTGGTCACGACTTGACATGATAAACCTTGATGTAGTAAATTAAAAATGAATAGGAAATTGTTCACATATCACTGCCTGTGTAGTTTTCAGCAGAGGGTGAGTTGTACTGAATATCAAAGCCTGGGCTGTCCCCTGAGCTCACAGGCACCTGCAGGTCAATGAACCCTGTTCATTGTTGCAAAATATCCCTACCCAGAGATAAGAGTGTTGTGGTTACCTGCATTCAGTTAGAGCCCTGGCTAGCACTGACAGGGATATTCCAGTTAATCATTACTGAGCCCGAGCCCAGCCCTTTGTGCTGCCTTGTCCCCAGTTCTGAGTCCAGCCAGGAAAGAGCCCAGCCCATGCCTGTGAGCCTGGAACACCCTGGTGTCCTACAGTCCCAATCCATGGCATTCCAGGATTCCTGAGGAGCACCTCTGCAAAGGGCAGTGCTGACAGTGGGAGACTCCCCAGGGAAGGAGGACATCAGCCATTCCCTGGGCCTGCTCAACAGCCCAAACCTGGGGAAGAGGAAACAAGAACCACTGCAGGGAAACCCCCAGGGGCTGGATAGGAGACCCTGGCACTGGAGACCCAGCATTTCCCAGAAAAAAGGGCTGTAGGACAAGGGAAGAAATATGATGCATCATTGGCAGTGGTGAATTTTCATTCCCTGTGTGATTGCCAGGATTTTTGATTGCCCAGAAAAGTCAGCACTTGGTAAAAATGGTGCAATCTCTGAGAGGTTTCACTGTGCACACTACAGCTGAAAGTGCAGCCAGAGAGAGGGTGATTCCAGCTTCTCTGACCACTTCCACACTTAGCAGCCAGCAAAGCCCTCCAAACACCCACATTTTTTGGGATGCTCAGAAAATGCAGGGAATTTAAATCAAAAATCATTTCTTGAATGAAATAATACATATTTATTGGTAATTTACACACATTGCTAATAATGATGATGGACTAGCATAATAAAGAACTTTTAATTTTGTAATTATGTATTTCCCTGTCATGGATATAGTATCTTAACACAGATCTCAACAAAACCACAGCTTTTGTTACCTACTGAAACAGAACAAACTGTTCCCTGTCGAAATATTGTTTCGTGGGATTTTCCTGCCTACAAAACTTGTAAGATAGCCTCAGGAAAAGGCTCTTTTCCTGGCTATAGAATTAAGCAAGCAAAAGCTGATTAACATTGGATTTTGACATGTCAGCTTCAGTTTTAATTTTTTAAATTTTCTGCAATCAACAGGTTCTGTGGAAAGTATGCTGCTTGCAAGCCATAGCGTTATTTAGGGTAAGTTTTTCAATGAAATAACACAGCAGTAACAGAAACTCAATCTGTGACCTATAGGACCTTGGGCAATGGCACACATCAAAGGCACATGTCTAAACTGCACAGATAAGATTAGCACTGGTGTCCCAAACTCCTAGAGCTGCTGGAATTTGTCTCTGCTCTGTTTCCTCTAAGAAAAATAACAGCTGTGGTTGCAGGCAGCATGTGAAGTGACACAAGTCTGTCCAAAATACATTCATATACTTTGCACTGCAGTTTCCCTCAGCTATGTTTAAGCTACAAGGTGTCCATAATCCTGGGTGAATGCTGCAGCCCTTGGAGAAATCCAGGACTACATTTCTTGATGGAAAAACAGGTGAAGTTCAGGCAAGGCCATGCACACTGGTCTTACGGTTTATTTCCCCAAAGGAAAATCATGCTGCAACACATTTCTCTTTCCCCCTATCTTTATGGTTTTTATTGTAACAGGTCTTTACTGTTGCTACCAAATAAAGTATTCAACATCCTCAGACAGGATGGGAGTGCGTGCTTGTGCAGGGCTGCTGGTGAGCTGAGCCCTTGCAACCTGTCCATTGCCCTCTGCAACACTGCTCATCTGATGGGTCAAACCCAGAGACTCCCAGATTCCCTCAAAATATCTTTTCTTATGGCATTAAGAGTTCAGAGGTCAAGTTTTAGGGCATGTTGATAGACTTCTGAGATCCAGAGGCATTTGGAAACACCACCACTCCAAATAAAGGAGAGAAAATAGGCCATGAAATTGGCTAGTCTCAAAGATGCTTCTTACAAACATCAGATATGTTGTGGTCTCTTGCACACCTGTGATTGGTGGATGAAATCTGAGGTGACTCTGATGAGCAGTAACTTGTCATAGTTGGTTGCAGTAACAAGAACATTTAAACTAGTGAGAACATGCCTAAAGAAAGCCAACATTTCAAGTGTTGCTGCAAACAGTGAAGTTTGTTTCCTCCTGTATTTAAATTAGGAGGAATGCTGTGACAGCAGCCACTGGATTAAACTAGCTCACTGCCAATGGTTAATTGAACTTTGGGCTGCAGGTGAGTAACACCCTTAAGAACATCTCTTCACAGAGAGCAGCAGGCACAACTTCCCCAGGATTTTTCCTGTTGAAAGCAGTGAGAAAGCTCAGATAAGAAGAAAAACTATTCTTATCTTTACTTACGGTATCTGTTGTTTGGCACATGCAGAATCTGTTATGAAAATTGTTTACCAAAAGGTAGTTTCTTAATTAGGCCCTGGTGATAGGTATTTTAGATTGATTGACCAATTNTAACAGCTGTGGTTGCAGGCAGCATGTGAAGTGACACAAGTCTGTCCAAAATACATTCATATACTTTGCACTGCAGTTTCCCTCAGCTATGTTTAAGCTACAAGGTGTCCATAATCCTGGGTGAATGCTGCAGCCCTTGGAGAAATCCAGGACTACATTTCTTGATGGAAAAACAGGTGAAGTTCAGGCAAGGCCATGCACACTGGTCTTATGGTTTATTTCCCCAAAGGAAAATCATGCTGCAACACATTTCTCTTTCCCCCTATCTTTATGGTTTTTATTGTAACAAGTCTTTACTGTTGCTACCAAATAAAGTATTCAACATCCTCAGAAAGGATGGGAGTGCGTGCTTGTGCAGGGCTGCTGGTGAGCTGAGCCCTTGCAACCTGTCCATTGCCCTCTGCAACACTGCTCAGCATAACCATTGCTGTGGCTCTGCTGCTGCTCATTATTTCCCATCTCATTCCTCTCCCAGCTCTTGCTCCTGCTGATCCAAAGCACCCACACCTTGCCCTGTTAGGGTACTCTGTACTGCTGCTGGTAACTGAGCACAGCAAATATTTGGTTACATGCAGTCAAACACGTCCCTCATGTCCTGAGGAACTTTCTTCCTTCATTCATAGAGAATGAAAGAGCAGTGAGTAACTGTAGGCTTTTGACTAATCTGGACACTTAGGTGTGACTGTTTGAATATTTCATTACACATTTGATCTACCTCTTCCTATCAATGGCCGTTAAATGAAATGTCTAGCACCAGGTACCACTGCTTATTCTATCGTTATGTTATTACTGCCCTTTGAATTTTCCAAAAATTTGAGTGAAGGACAATATTTTATAAGTACAGCTTTGTGAAAACTGTGGTGTACTCCAATAGCATTTAACTAGAATTCTTGTCTTCTGTGCAGTGGAAACACAGGAAAAGCTCAGCTGTAAGGTGTATGAAAGGGATCAACATCTCTGGACCTTCCTTGGAATGTGGGGTTTTGCCTCCAAGGCAGGATGGATACTGCAGAGCTATCAGTGTAGTCTAGAAATCCAAAGAAACAGTGAAACATTATTTCTTGCAAGATACAGATTTCAGTAATTTAAATGTGGATGTAGAAGATATGAAACTTTTTTAATTGTGCAGAAAACTGTAGTTTTTGCACGAGCATTTTAAAAGTCGGCACACAGTGGTGACTCGGATCGTTGGCTTATTTCATTTGTTGCATCCATTGATCATGGATTTTGAGATGCTGACCACAAAAGAGGCACATGAATTTCCCAGTGAAATTTTTCCAAACTGAACTTTACCTACCAGTAAAGGTATCTTCATCAGACTTCACTTCCTATTAGCCTCACAGTGAGACATCTCCTTAAATCTCAGTAAAGGAAACTGGATTCTGGAAAGAGCAAAGAAAGCATTGTTCTTGTTGCCAGACAGATGCATAATAAATCAACTGGGCACAAAAGGAGCATTGGTAATTTTTCTACAATGATTTTCAAAAGAGGTTTCTTTTATAACTCCAGTCTGGAGCCCCTGAAGCTCCTGAGTGGTCTGCCCTGTGAAGCACTGCCCAGATTGTGCCTGTTATTTGTTGTTTGCTGTGCACCAGCAGTATGTCTGTCTGGTGATTTAGTACCATATGACTAAACAGAGAGAGAGCTAAACAGCCTCCATCAGAGCTCTGGAACATAATACAGCTCCCTCCAACTCGTCATCTGATGGGTCAAACCCAGAGACTCCCAGATTCCCTCAAAATATCTTTTCTTATGGCATTAAGAGTTCAGAGGTCAAGTTTTAGGGCATGTTGATAGACTTCTGAGATCCAGAGGCATTTGGAAACACCACCACTCCAAATAAAGGAGAGAAAATAGGCCATGAAATTGGCTAGTCTCAAAGATGCTTCTTACAAACATCAGATATGTTGTGGTCTCTTGCACACCTGTGATTGGTGGATGAAATCTGAGGTGACTCTGATGAGCAGTAACTTGTCATAGTTGGTTGCAGTAACAAGAACATTTAAACTAGTGAGAACATGCCTAAAGAAAGCCAACATTTCAAGTGTTGCTGCAAACAGTGAAGTTTGTTTCCTCCTGTATTTAAATTAGGAGGAATGCTGTGACAGCAGCCACTGGATTAAACTAGCTCACTGCCAATGGTTAATTGAACTTTGGGCTGCAGGTGAGTAACACCCTTAAGAACATCTCTTCACAGAGAGCAGCAGGCACAACTTCCCCAGGATTTTTCCTGTTGAAAGCAGTGAGAAAGCTCAGATAAGAAGAAAAACTATTCTTATCTTTACTTACTGTATCTGTTGTTTGGCACATGCAGAATCTGTTATGAAAATTGTTTACCAAAAGGTAGTTTCTTAATTAGGCCCTGGTGATAGGTATTTTAGATTGATTGACCAATTAAGTCAAAACTGCGTCGTGACTGTCTGAAAAGGTCACAGGTTTTTCTTTAGTTTTAGTTTTAGATATTAGATACTTTTAGTATTAGTCTTAGTATTAGTATTAGTATGGTATAGAATAGTAATGTATTATAACATAGTATAGCTTAATAAAACTTTTGTTCAGCCTTCTGAAATCATAGAGTCAAAGCCCTTTATTCCCCATTTGGGGTTCACCCAGCATCAATAGTGTCCCATCATTAGGAAACATCATGAGCCCCCAGCCTAAGAGTGGGAATAACACTCCATGATAATCGGGTGTCCCAGTCACAAAACCAGCCAGAATGAACACATTTGGATCCTTTTGGGCAGACAATGGTTTCCTGTCCATCAGGGCAGGTACAGTACCTCTAGTGGGGCCAGATGGGCTGGAGTGTGTGCTGAACTCCTGCAGCAGCTGCGCCTTGTATTCATGAAAAAGCCTAAAAGACATGGCTAAAATACATGACATATGAGAGTGTGAAAAGAGAGCTGTTGTGAGATAGACACTGATTGTGCCTCTTCTATTTTCTCCTTTGATCCTGTTTTCAATTTTTCAATTAATTCTATTTGTGAACACCTAATTATTTGGCCTCCTCGGACTTACTCATCCATAGTAAATTACAGTAGCTATTTCAAAAGGTAAAATTAATCCTAATGATAGCCAAAGTTACTTCTGAGCTGTGCTTATGCAAGTCCAGAGGAGCTTCACCATCACTGAACAGACAAATGTCCTTGAAAAGAGTGCTCTGGTGAATAGGTGGAGCTCAGCAGGAGAGCACAAGGCCACTCAAGGAACAGAAATGCAAAGAGAAATCAAACTCAGCATTCAGGAGATAGGAAGAGTGATATGCAGACTGGTGCTATAAGGAAAGTAAGAGAGCTTTAATCTCCAGATACCTTTCTATGCTTCCAGAGGGTGAAGCCAACACACAATGGAAATGTCAGCTGTATTCCAGACCTGTCTACAGGAGCAGGAATGGGGCAATTTCAAATGAGCCATGCAGGTGGGATCACAAAGTCCTACATTAGCAATCTCTGCTTTCTGTGAATTACAATTTTATTCCTCTAAGAATCACCCCCACAGAATCTCATGTGATCATTTCTGAACATTTCTTTTGCAGGTACATTTTTGCTCCTTTATTTTGAAAAAGCCAACTTTACAAATGTCTACTAATTCTGTAATTTCTAGTAATACTGTTCACATTTGATTGCCTGGTATCTCTCTCCTCAGTGTAAAGCGCTCAGAAGTGGTGGATCACCCTTATGAGATTAGGTTAGAAAGCAATTTTTAAGGTAATAATAAATAGGAGGCTCTTTGTAATTGGAATTTGGCTTTTGAACTGCTGGTGCAGACTTAATTTATGTTTTTAAGCCTTACTTATGCTGTGAGGGTAAAGATACTCACATTTTCATAGGATTCTGTGGATTGTAGTATAAATGAAACATTTATACAAAAGAATGTTCAAGATAAAACCACTGGATAAGAAAACTGTGTTTCTAACTGTTAATATTAAATCTGCCTCTCTGAAAACATCAGTTTTTCTGCTCTTGTTTTTAAACCATCACTTTTATTTGGTTTTTTTTAATATCTTCTCTGTAAAAACTGTTGAAAATTATCTTAATTACTGATTCTCCTTGAGACCTGGGGGACTTGTAAATATTCTTCCAGTCCCCAGCCCATGTGAGATCAGCCCCACGAGAGCACTGACAGTCAGAGCACAAAGCAGTTTAGGGCAGGGAAGGAAGCTGTATCTGATGGAAATTCCGAGAAGAGCTTGGGCAGCAGAGTGCAATTCCTCTCTGGACCTTGGCCAGGCCATCACCAGGCAGAGCCCTCCCTGGCAGTGAGTGAGATGGCCTGGGAGCTCTGGACCCTGCCCAGGCAGCAGCTGCTCCCTGACCCAGCTGGGGCTGTGCACCCCAGCGCCCCTCCTGCACCGCCTTGTGCAGCCCAAGTGTCACCGTTCCTTTGGAGACAATATTTCCTCTGGAATTGCACAATATCCAGCATCCTAGTGTTCCAGCTGCTCTGAGCTTACTCCTTAGCTCTCTTCTGTGCCATTTGCAGGTATAAGTGAGGAATATTCTGCATTTCTGAGTTTAACACTTGCCTGGAGGCCTCCCTGCCATCCCTGAGGACTGCAGGCCTTGAGCAAGCAGTGGGAACAGAGCTGCCATGGCATGCGCATCTGTAGGAATTCAGCTGCTGTGGAATAGCCCAAAAGCAGTGCAAGATCTTTCAGGGAACCACACCACCTCTAGAGTGACTCTAGAGACCACAGCACCCTCAGGCAAAAGATGTAAAGGTAACTTAAATTATTTAAATGATATTCTATTATCTAAGCACACCTATTACATATAATTAGTGCACATATTATGGATGCACAGAACACATTCCTGTTACAGATAATAAGGTAATTCCTTCATTTTAAGACTACTTTTAACATCAAAGGCTCTGGCTGGCTGGAACAACTCTCTTCCTTGGCATACACAAAACACCACAGAGTACTTGTATGTGCACACTGGTGGATGGTTTGAACATGTCACAGGCTCTCATTATATAACAAAGTCCCTTTGATGGGTCTGTTTGTTGCCTGGAAATCAGTGTCAGACCTACATGTTCCACTGGGAGCTTTGGGTTAATTAAGTTTATCATTTCCACGTGGGGCCTGGTATGATCTGGGGCCAAGGCAGGCAGTAACTTTGGCTTGATGGGAACATTTCACTGTTCTTCCACTTACTCTCTATCACTTCTTTAAAAACCAGGTATTTCCAGGGGGATTGATGAGCAAGTTTGAAAGAAACTCTGGTGGCTAAATAAAACACATACTTTACATGGATAAAAGTATGTTTCCAGAAACATCTCTTATGTGTGAATCCTTGTTTAAGAGATAAGCTATGCCCTAATGCATCCTTTCCTGTTACAAGGCTCTGCAAACAGGTAAAAGCTGTATGATATAGCCAGTGCCCTCTCTTTATCTGTGGCCATATATTGTGTATCTGTAGTAACAGCAGTGGAAGGAGCAGGAGGGACACACAGGTACAGTCTGAGCCCTCCAGGTGTGCAGTGTCTGATACCCTAACCCTCCTAGGAGCCTTGCATGCTGCCTCCTCCTCTCTGGCTCTTTGAAGAGAGGTGATTACTGCAGCCAGGGTTCAGAGTTCCCCTGCTCAGTCAAGGAGAGAGCAGAAAGAAGTTCCAGAATGTCAGGACACAGAAATGCCCTAGGATTTGCAGCATTTATGGTGATAACAGGCAGAGGACATGCATGCTCCTGTCAGGAGCATCATCCAAGTGACAAGACTGCAAGGAACCCCTGCAGGCTGGAACTTGCTGGATTTCCCGTCCTTGAAGCTGGATTTTCCCTTTTGATCAATTCCTGTTATGGTATCATTGTTGGAATCGCCTGGAGGAACAACCCATATAAAATATTGAATTGGAATGCAAACCCAGCAAAGGCACGAGTGAGGTGCAGCAGCAACCAACAAGTGTTGAGCTGCCTTGCTTCAGGCAGCATCAGAAAAAAACAAGGCAAAAGTGGAGAAGGGAGGGGAATTTATTCTCCAGGTTCAGCTCTGTGTGCACAGGGAGCATGGCAGTGTGAAATGTGTCCTGTCTGAGCAGTCTCCACCAGGGTTGGCCAGCTCCAGGTGAGGTGAGATCAGGTGGAAATACCCATTGGGCCCTGGGGGAAGAGGAGGGTGGGAACTCCTGGGAGCAGCAAGGCTGAGTCAGTTCCATTCTCCTCCAGGCAGTCAGGCAGCTTTGGAGATCAGATACACAATCTGTCCTGTTCCATCAGATACACAATCTGTCCTGTTCCAAAGTGGCAAATGAATAAAGGAGCTTGCAAAAGGATCGGAAACTCATTCAAATGAAATGGTGTGTGAAAGTGGGCATAAAATACACTGCAGTAAATAGTAATGAGTAAAAGTTTGAAGGAGCTGCAATTTTACAAATTCTTAAGTAGTGCTGCACTTCCAGAGCTATGTTCTTGGCATTAACAATGTCTTCCCATTTCCTAGTGAATACAAAGAAATATGTAACTTTTTCCAGATAAAACCATCATATAGATTGGTAACTATAGGAGATAACTGTTTGAAAAATTCCATATTTGCCTCTTCTCTTTTTAAAATGAAATTGATCTTTTGACTCTCCTAAGTTTGAGGAGAGTTTAAGAACTTGCAGGAGTATGTGGAGGTTGAGTCTGTCCAAAAAGATCATGCATCATCTAGAAGAGAAACTCCCTGAAGCTTCATCTCTGAAGATAAAATGAGTTTCCTCTCTTCAAAAGCTCTGTCTTTCTTCCCAAGTAAATATTCAAATTATAGCACACAGGGTTGTCTGGAAAACAAACTATATTGCAGAGGAAAATAATCTAGTTTTTCACCAAGAGACTCCTAAAATTTTTAAAATATCTAGAAGTTAGCTGGATATCTTCAAGAGCAAATCCATGCAGTTCTTGTGCAGAATGGTTTAATTACAAAGCATGGGAGAAATGAACCACAGGAACTCTAAACCCTGTCTGGTAGCTGATCCAGCCTCTGATATTCTTCCCATGATTGTCAAGGCCATCCAGCCTTGCTGTACTTTGTTTCCCCAGGTGTGAAATAGGGATGATTTTTCCATAGCTCACATTAACATAAGAAGGCAGAGCCTGTCAATTTTCACTATGGTCGGACTGAGGACTTGTTTTCCTTCACTGCAGTCCTGCCTGCCCTGCTAGTAAAGGTGTCACAAAAGTCACTGCCATCAAGTCCTTCAAACATGAAGTTCTGACACAAGGACAACTGGTGCACCTGGGACAGAGAGTCAGGGAATTGAGCTCAGCTGTGAACTTTTGCATAACGAGCAGAGGTCCTAAGGTGAGCAATACCAGGAGATGTTTTGTTGATGTTAACTGGCTTGACTCCACAATCACCAAAGTCATACTGGCTTCAGTGACTCTAAATGCCCCAAGGAAAGACTCATATGTGATTGCTGTCAAGTGATTGCTTTGTGGATGTTGCCTGAACAAACACAGGGCTTGGTAGCTGCAATGAGACCTTAGACCCCCTTAGCCACAGAGTTGTGGTCAGTACAGTTATAGAACAGGCTGTGATGAAGTTAGACTCCAGATATATTTACTTCAGACCCTGAAATGTACCTTTCTGAAAAACATTCAAAACTACACTTTCCTGGAGGTAAAAATGGTAGCTGCCCATACTTTGGCTTTTCCATACTTCCATACAGTTTTAGATGTTCACTCTCACCATAGCCCACCTTCTGAGGAAAAAGGCTGCCCAGAGATCTCCTTTTTCTGCTGGTGCTCCACACTGTCCTTGCACAGCTGCTTGCATTGAAGGTGAAATGCACCCATGAGCTGCAGAGAATGAGCATGTTGTCTTCCTGCAAAGGGCCACACGTGGAGATAAAAGTCAGCCCTGAATGGAAACAAGAGGATGAGGCAGAAGAAATGTAAAGCATCCCTGGAGAGGAACGTGCAGCTCCAGCACGTGTGTCCAGGTGCTGACAGCCCTGCACATGGAGATGGAGCTCACAGCTCTGGAATCCTGGCTGGAATTTGCTCTGGGATGTGTCAGTGGCCAGTGTGCCTGGCTGGCTGGCAGCCACAGGGTGAGCAGTGCCCTCTGTGAGCAGAGTGATCTGCTTCAGGCAGCAAAGTCCTCACCTCAGTGCTGCCCAGAGCAACAGCAGCTGAGAGGAGGTAGGATTGGATGTTTTCCAAAATATCTGGAGCAAGTAAGCCTCTTAAGTCAGGTCTGCCCAGTGCTCTGGTTATAATCTGGAGCTAATAGAAAGGTGTCTGGATACCAGAGCAGACATTAATGATTAATTACTGTAGTGTGTGATTGCTTGGGCCAAATAAAGCTCCTGATACTTCCCCTGCATTTTTGACTTTCTTATCTCAATCATCTCCTAATGTGAAGGCACAAAGTGTCTAGCAGCTGCAATTTGCCTGCCCTTATAGCATTTATGTTCCTCCCTTAATAATAAATAGCTGGTAGCTGTTTTCCCACCCTTCTTGGCACCAAAATGGCTTTGTCTTCAGCCTCACAGGTGTTAGTGTTGATGCCCCTTTTTACTGGAATTTTGCTCTTGGTGGGCACCAGTCACACCAAATTTATCCTGCATGGCCTGGTAACAGCCAGTGTTTCCACAGGGCATGCAGAGACTACAACTTTAGTAAGAAGAATCTCTCTTTTTTTGCCATTTTTACTTGGTGAAATACATCTGAATCCTTCTCAAATGCAGTTTGTCCGACTAATAGCAGTATCTCACATTCAACTCATAACTACCCATCTTAAAAATATTCTAGCAATGACATATTAACAGAAGGAAACAGAGTATATTTTCTCAAGAGACAGAAATACTACTTTAATTTGCTAGAAATTATTAGGGAAATTGTTTTTCATAAAATTTCAAGTTTCCTCAAGCGGATCACTAGCAGAAGACCATACTTCTGTGCTCAAACCCCCAAGAAAAGGGTAAGCTATATTTAAGAAATGTGTAAGCTGTATTTTACAGTTCTTCCAGCTGAATTTTCAAAAGTTAGCAAAGACCAGTTGTCATTATTTAGCTTTACATTGTCTAAAATCTTTGTTCTTGGAATTTTGTGGGGGGTTTTTATGTTGTGGGTTTTTGTTTGTTTGTTTGGGTTTTTTAACACAGATGAAGTTTAATGAACAGAAAAATATTGGTGTTCTCCATACAGAAAAATAAAAGAATATAGAATTTCAAAAAACCCTGCAGGCAGTGTTGAATATGAGCTCTTTATTTGCTGAGTAAGGGATGAGTCCTGGGCCCATGTACAACCTGTATAACTCATTCTAGCCCTGTGCCTCTGTTTACCTACCAGAAAGTTGGGTACAATGTGCTTCAGGCTGTAGGAGAAAAGAGGGAATTGGTCTTGTCAAAGTGTTTTGACATCCTTTGGTGAGATTAAAAACTGAAGACTTGCACACTTATTGACAAGTCAGAAAAATTTGTTGCCCTTCATTACTACAATGATGAACATCTAACAATAATGTAGCTCACTATCAAAAGCTGAAGTCTGCAAAGCTGCAGAAGTGCTTTTAAAACTACTTTATAAACAACACTTCACATAGATATTGTGGAAGATCATTCTTTGACTAAAATATATTTCACTTATAGAGAAATCTAGTAAAACACAGAGAGAGAGGAAATACTTTAAATGTATTTTGAAGTTTATTTTTCTTAATAATTTTTAGGTTGAAAGCATGGTACATAACCAAGAAGTGCGTGGCACTGAATTCATCCCTTTGGCTAGCACAGCTCAAAGAGGGCCAAGGAGATGACTGATACACTTCTGCACAGAGTGTGTAACATCCACTGGTAACACATCCACTGGGTAGCAATCTGTGGGCACATAACATCTATAACATCTTCAAATGTGGTAGTCTGTTGAGTATATACAAAATCAGAAAAAATATATTCCTTCTCGCTTATATACACTATAAAACATGAGAATAAAATCTGGAATGGCTTGCAGTAACTTAAAAGAGATCAGGCTTTCATGATTCAGAGCTTTAGAAACACCTCCTCAGCATCGCTTGTCTTGGACCATTGTGATAAAAAAGTTGCAGAAGGAAAGCAAACCTTCTGGACAGTATTCCTCAGCCACCTTTTTCTGGTCAATGTAATCTACATCTTCCACACAGTCTTGAGGACTCTGTTCTTGCCTTTTTTCAGTCACAGAGGCATCTGCTGGAGTCTGAACAGCTTCTTTGATGTGATGCATTGTGTTCTCTCTGGCAGGACCCTCTGCTGTTAGCAGGCTTGAGTGAGTCAACCTGAGGTGAGCACTTCGTGGGCCTTTCCTGCATAATTTAGATTTTAGTACACTTTTGGGGTCTTGACAAATCTGCTTCTGCTTCTTGAGAGATCGGGAGACTTGTCTCCAGTAGGATTTCTGGTTTGCTGCATACTGTGCACAGCTGGAAGGGTCTCCAGAGAACTCACACCAGAACTCTCTGTCCCCCTGCTTGCACCGCACGTGCACGGTGACAGCGTTTGTGTCCAGCACTGACCACGTGCACTCAGCATTTTCCTTGGTTTCAAACTTGCCTTTAGGAGATGATTTGCCTCCTTTTGACTTCTGGCCCTTTTCATTTCCTTGTTTAGATTCCTTTTGTTTTTTCCCACCATGTTCTATGCCTTGTCTTCCCTTTTTTCTTTCCTTCTGTCTTTCACAGTTGGCTAGGAGCATCTGGGAGACCAGCATCAACACACAAAGGAGTCCAAAGCTTCTGATCCTCATAGTCTCTGTCCTGCTTGGTATCTGCCTTCAATCAAACAAACAAAATTATAAAAAACCTTTTCACTTAATGCTGTAATACATTTGACAGTTGAAGTTTTTCAGACATGGCTTTGCACTGCACTTTGGTACCTATAAAAGTGATGTTATCAGCAAAATGATCTGTCCTTTGTGTAAACAATACCTTGTTTAAATACCATTATGAATTACCCTTGTAAGAGGCTGTGGAGTAACTTTCAGTTACTTTATCTATGCAATGGGGAGCAGAAGAATCACTGCCAGGACATGCTACTGCCCGGTGACTGAGGTACCTTAATTAAAATCTTTTCTGCAGTCAGAGAAGAAATTTGGACTTTGGCTTTGTCCATCTCAGATGGATGTCTTAAATTATAACAATAAAACAGTTGCTCCCATACTCTCCCATTTTGCAAAATGACTCATAAGCATTTTTGACTCCATCTTCTGGCTAGTCTTCAAAAATATGCCAGACACAAAGGAAACTGGTTGGTTCAAGTTGAGGAAAACTATTTTGTAGGCATCCTGAAAATCCTTGTGATTCACTGGTCATGCCAGTATTTCAAATTTGCTCTAAAAAAAATGCTTGTCTTTTTTGGTTATGGTTGTCTTTCCAGACAGCAAAAAGTAACTATTGTTGCATTCTTTTCCACCTTGACTGCTGGACAAACAGAACTACCTTTTTGCTGTTGAAGATAACCTGCAGTGTACTGGGCTGTGCTTAAAGCCACCAAATTCCAGGCATAAATGTGCAACTTCAGTTTTGAAATATAGCAGTTAGCAAATTATTATCACGGTGATCCCTGCATCTGCACAGAGCATGCTTATTTCTGTAGGTGTTTGCCTTTATAAAGCAGCTTTCAGTATCAAAGAAGGGTTTAAACCTGGCATTTTGATGATCAAAACCCTAAATGTATTTTTAGATGTTTCCATCATAGTTATCTCTGTAACCAAGTTTTTGTGTTAGAAAGCAGAAATGAATGTGAAGCCAGGCTAATAAAGAATCTATTTCAATATTCAGTTATCTGCAAATTTCTAAATAATCTAAATATATAAATAATCTAAATTCAGGTAAATGAATTTAGAAAGCAGAATACACAGGTAGCAGCTTCTATGAGCAGGCTGTACTTATCTCTTACTAAACTTGCTTCATGCCTGTACCACACACAAATCTTCCTTCCACGAACCCCTCTTTGGGGAGCCCCATGTGGCACTCACAGCTCTGTTGCAAGCACAGCAAACAGCAGCATTACAGTGGCTCAGGATCTCCTGCTGCAGGTGGGGCAGTGCAAAGGGGAGATGAGCGAGGTGCGTACCTTGCAGAGGGCTGGGACACCCGAGCGCAGCTCCTGGTGCGATTCCCTCCTGCGGCAGAGCCGGAGCTGCCGCGGGCGCAGCGCGGGGTTTATAAAGGCAGGGACACGCCTTCGGGGCTCCACAGGGATTGTTACTGCACAATAGGATACTGCAGGGCCATGTTCACCCACCTCTGACACACCTCCCTGGAAAAGTGCCAGCTCTCATTCCCAGCACAAAAAAAGCACCTGGCTATGGGGGCGGCAGGTGAGCTTGCGTAATTTGGGCGTTCCTTTGGCCAAGTCCTTCCGTCTCTTGAACAATGATAAGAACTTTATCAGATCATGAGCTTCTCTAAGGTGTCTTTCACCTGCTATTGAGGGATGCATCCTGCAATGCCCTCGACATGTTGCACTATCATTGTGCTTAGCAGAATTTGATGATGATAATGAAAACAATTCCACAAAGCATTTCAAAGTTAACTTTTGAACTTTTTGTTACACTGTGTCACAAAAAATGGTATTGAAGAACTTCAAACACCCAAAATAAGCAACTATTTGAGTAGTAAGGAATACCAGTCCAGAGGAGGGCCACTCAGTTTATCAGAGGGCCCCTCTCCTGTGACCACAGGCAGGGGCAGGAGAGTCAGCTGGAGAAGAGAAGGCTCCAGTGAGATTTTCCAGCAGCCCTTCGGTGCCTAGAGGGGGTCTACAAGAGAGCCAGAGAGGGACTTTGTACAGAGCATGCAATAACAGGACAAGGGGTGATGGGTTTAAACTGAACGAGATTAGGATTAGATAAAATATGAGGAAGGAAGTTTTTTATTATAAAGGTGGCAAGAGACTGGAGAGGTTAACCTGAGAGGTTGTGGACTTCCCATCCCTGGGAATGTTCAAGGCCAGGCTGGATGGGGCTCTGAGCAAACTGGTCCAGTGGAAGGTTCCCTGTCCGTGGCAGGGGGATGGAGCTAGATGGTATTTAAAGGTCCCTTCCAATCCAAATCATTCTAGGCCTCTCTGATTATATGACTGCATTTAGGACAGTGTTCACAAGCATGAAAAATATTCAAGCTCCTGCAGAATTAGTGACAGGGAGGTCTAAGGTTCAGCTGCACAGAAATGCTCTATGCTCCCCCTTCTTTGCCAACTTTTGTGTGTGTAAAGACGTGGGCTACATCATTATGGGACCAGATTGAAAGAAAAAGCATTAGATAAATCTAAAAACACATTCAGAGCTGGAGAGAGGAGTACCTCTCTGTAGCTTGGTTGCTTCAGGTTTTACTGAAGAAATGTGAGGCATCTGTTGTACATGCTTGGGGAATAACAGAATAAAAAGATGCAAGAGAGAAAAGCAGAAACTGGTGTAAGATGTAGACAGGCATTCCTCTTTGGTTCTTTCCCATCCAGTGTAAATGGAATGATATGAAGGGACAGAGCAAGGCTAGACATAGACTATAGGCAAGGCTTTTCTATAGGCAAGGCATTGTCTAGACTTGTTTGGCAATGAGGAGACTGTTAACTTTCTTTTTAAAAAATCCCAAACAAAAATTAAGAAGAGAAAGTGCAATTCTGCAATACTTGCAGGAGAGAAATGCCGAGAATGGGGTGCATTTACTTGAAATCCAAAGGGTTTGAACTGTATATCAGAACTATCTCCCAAGATATGTCTGCTTTTTGATTGAGTTCAGCCATCAGAGGTGCCCTGTGCACTTTTGGTTGGCATGAGTATGTATGAAACTATTTGCAAGAGTCCACTAAATGTGAAAGATTTGTAGTGAACACTGGCAAGGGATGATGAATTAGGGGCAGGGATGACTCAGGGACCAGAAAATAAATAATAATGTGTATGGAATGGAATCAGAGAAGTAGGACGATGCAAGAGGTAAGGCAGGCATTGTCATGCCCAGGAATCCTAAACTAATACCACACAGTAGGCACAGCACCATCTGAAGCATTTAGTATTTAATGGGATCCTCAAAACTGTGCAGCTGCTTTAGTGTGGCTGTGTGCTGTAGCTAATGAGCCTCTCATCAGGGCTAATTACCCCGGGGACAGCATAAAACCAAAGGGCCATGCTAACCTCATGTTCTGGTACTAATTTAGGTACAGTTTTAACATGCCCGATTACTTGGGTAAACATACTATAAATTGAAATGTTGGCAGATGAGGGTATAGGTTCAGCTATGAGAGCTTTGAGCAAGCTGCTCTTTTGGCAGGGGACTGCCAAAGCCAAAAACCTCACCAAGCCAAAAACCTCACCAAACCACCTTCCTACTGCAGCTGAACTCTGTGTCCAGACAGGTAAGAGAGGAAGGTTACAAGTATTGAAGAACCATGGGAAATATGACCAAGTACATGATTTACAGGAAGGAGCTATTTGTTCCTGTTCCAGCTCTGTCATATACTTTCTCAGAGATATTCACTAGGACATGCCAGACGTTCTTCACCTGGAAAGGTAATTTTCTTGTAGATGATGTTGCAACGATTTTTTTGTCTGCATTTACAAAATGCCATTTATTGGTGAAACTAGCCACAAGGTATTGAAAATATTTAAGCACTCCACCATTCATCACTTCCAAAAGTCCCTGTTCTGATGGCTTTGACAAGCAAAAGTTTCAATGTCAATGCCAGTTCAGCTGCTCCATTGTCAATGGGATGTATCAGCCTACTTCACAAAAATGGGGGAGGACAGGCAGAGGAAAAGCTTCAAAAGTGAAAATCTGCTTTCTGCTCCTTTGGTGCTCCCTCCCTGAGGTTGTGGCAAGCTGGACATGTCAGCTCTTCCTGTCTGTGGTGTGCAGAAGCTTCTGCAGAGTTCTGCAGTCAGGTGTTTGTTGACATGGGCTCCATCATCTTTGAGATAATCTGTCTGAGCCAGCTGGAGCTCTTGCCTGACCTGCTTAGATGATTTCAAAATCTCAGGAAACCAAGATTTACATATTGAGGTGCAAAAAACAAGCCTCAACCTATGGAGGTTGGTCTGGACATCAGGGAGTTTTATTGCTATGCCCTCAGAATATCTTTTTGGTTTGTTTGGTCGTTATTAGATATGAACTAATATTTTGTGGATGTCTCTTACCTACCTGGGCATATAGTACATATTCATCCTGTACCTCAGAAATCCTTCTGGGAGCTGTGCTATCAGGTGATCAGAACACTTCCTTCAATTTTCATCTTTAAAAGAAAGTACACAAAATTAAAGTATGAGCTCAATTTCTTAGATGCTTAATTAGTACCTAATTGCCAACAAAAAAGTTGATGCAAAAACCTGGTTTTAATATCATTTCCAAAAAAGCATTTTTTCCTTTCTGCCATGCACATTTTGAACTACTCCATAGCTGTGCCCTTTGCAGAGCTGAAATGCTGTTTGCTTGTAAACCGCATGCACAGATTTGCCCCAGAACAAACAGTGCAGACAATTCATCAAAAGACAATTTGATCCATGCAACAAATGGCAAACCTGAACAGCCAATTTGGCAAGGTAAAACTTATGGAGAGCTGTTTAGCTATTAAAATAAAAAGGCATAGCAAAAAATTGGCAACACTAGGAAATAAGTGTAGTCATTGAGAATTACAAACATAGATACCCAAATCCCAATGTAAATTCTGTATGGAAAATCTCAGTCCAGAGATACTCCTGTGCCTTTTGTCTCAAACTTCAGACAGATAATTAGCATCTTTAGTTTTTCATCAGAACTGTTATAATTAAATCAATCATTAAATTCTGCTGTTTAATCAAAAAGAAGAAGTTTTATCCTTATTCCTAGCTATGATTCCTTGGTGTGGAAGAAGCATAGTATTTTCTCAGTTAGTTCTTATTGCTGCTTAAATATTATTCATATCTATTTTTCTTTAATATAGGAAATTATTATAATTTATACTGCTAGTTGCAGTGGTGCATTATTTGCAAACTGCAGTTTCTTGTGGTGTCGTCTCTGTGACATCAAGAGGCTCCTGTTCATTCATAACTTTTTCCTCACAGAATAAAAATTAATTCTATATACAAACAGTAAAACTTTAATTTAATTTATGAATAGTAAATGGTTGATTGAACTCCTTTGACCACCTAAAAATAGGTTCCATAGAATATCATCTATTTGTCAGTCATAAGTGTGGCAACAAGATGTTGTTCTCTGTGCAAATGCTCAGGCAGAGTGAATTAAACCAGACCCAGGATCAGTGATGTGAAGAGCTGCTTACATTTCAAATTAAGGTCCATCAGTACTGTCAATTCAATTCAATACAAGCATTCAAGCAATTTGTGGTGAATAGGCACACACACCATCAATATGGAACTCTTGCTGTGATTAAAACCAAGCNACACAGCAATAAAACGCTTTTCTCACAGGCAGTGACACCTTCACCAGCTCTTCTGCATCTCCCTGCCTGTGCCCAACACTTCAGAAAATTATTCCATAGCCTACTGGCCTTTCTCTGGAAGTGGATGTTTAATTTAAAGTGTAGTGATGGTCTCAGTGCACTGAGCTCTGCTAATCAATTAATCTACATGGAGGCACAATTATTTGAAAGAAGTGGAAGCAAACTCATCAGTTAACAATTTTCAGTTACTTCTGACTTGGGATTAAATTCATATTAGTTAAAAAAATATTTTTAAAATGCATCATTGAGATGCCTCTCTTCATTGAGACTTTAACACTATCCAATTATTTCACAAGCTGGCCAAAACTGACAACTGAATTTGGCAGAACAGCACCCAGATGAAAACTAATGTCATGAAACCCAAATAAAAAGAAACAAACACTAATTTGTTTTCAAACAACGATTAACTGTAAGTTAATCAAAGAACATCAGAAATCAAATGACTGCTTTATATTCTAAGCTAAATAAAAAAAGAGCAATTTACAAGATTAAATAGTAAGGTTATTTTATAGCAAACTCCAGTTCATGCAGAGGTTCACATTTGCATTTAAGAACTAAATTCCCTAAACATTAGTAAATTGAGTGAAAGTTGCTGCTTCATATGGTTGTTATCTCTAAGTGAAACTAACAGCTTAATAATTTTATCCATCATTTTAAAGTCTAGTATTACTGTTTACCTTCTTCATCTATGAAGTCAGCAGCTTTTACTTGTGGTGTTTCTTTTTTTCTGTGATGCATTATTCTTTTTTTACGTGATGCACCCTGATTTAAAGATCCTGACATTCATTTACCACCAAGGTTCTGCTCAGCAGAGGTGGAGCCCCCCTGGCTCCCAGCTCCTGTGTGCAGTCAGCAGTGGTTGATCTGTCACTGAGCTGCTCTCTGACCATGCTGGAGCAGGCAGAGCTCACTCCCAGGCCTGCAGAGCACTGACAGGCAAGGACAGCAGGGTTTCCACAAAAACACAACTGGGTTTGACTAACTCAAGCAGATCCAAGCCTGTGATAGAGCATGGTCATCAGGAATGTTTCTGAAAGAGTGAGGAAATTCCTCTTATTTAATGAGAAAATATGGAGGAAAAAACCCCACATATTAAACAGAAGACCCAAAATTTTGATGCTAAATGGAGCTTACAAAGGGTTTTGCCTTGTCAGGAGGAGGCCTTCTGAATTCAAACAAGGGAAATTTGAGATGTCTCCTCTCCCTTAATTTTATTGTGGAAGTATGTCAGACTGACCTTCAAAAAGTTTGCTTGACGTTGAAACAATTCAAAGAGGTATAAATGTTTGCCATTAAATAAACATGATTATCCTCTTCTCTTCTATACAGGACCTTAAATGCTGATGCCATGATAAGAATGATTGTTGGTATACAAGACACAAGAGTTGGTGGTAAATATATCCAAATCTAAGCAGATTGTAAGATTTTGATTGTTTCTGCTAATGCTGCAGGATCACCAAATGAGAGATGGTTATTTGATAGATAAAAAACCCAGAACTGTTTTTTCTTCTGAGGATTTATCTTTCGCAGAATACAGGGGATACATTTTATATAGAAAGAAAACAATCTCAGAATAAAAATAACACGAAATAAAAATAACATGAAATAAAGGGCTACTGGACTGAAATGTGTTTCATAGTGATCTTTCCAATATCCTGAAGAATTTATCCTCAAAACCTGAATTTGTGTGTTTTCATTTAATTTTGGCTCTAATACAAGTTAATCACTTCTCTACCTTAAGCACAGCTAAACATTCTCCAAGAACAGTCATTTCAAAGTCCTGTGGTTTTATTTGAGCAGGTTGGCTGCTAGATATATTAGCAAAAATTATGATATTCAGGACAGGCTCAAGTTGGTTGTGCAGCCAGGGGAAAAAACTGATTGCTGTCTTAGTCTGCTAAGAGTTCCACAGCTTAGAGCAATGCAAGAGCCTCTCTGTCTGATCAGAAATACAATCAGACAAAGGATGGAACTCTTACAGAGAGATAAAGTGAGTAAAATGACAACAAGATGCCACTGTAAATTATTGACTGTCTTCAGTCTGCTCAGGGTAATTGCAAGTCATGCAATTATGAGAGGGCAGAAATGGACACATTGCATGAATTCATCAGACAGCATCACTAGAACATTGTCCTGCTCCCCCTGAGCCCTGAGCCTGGTGCTGCTGCAGCCTCTCCCAGCTGTGAGGAGTGCCTGAGCTCTCTGTAAAGCACTGCAGTGCAAAGGTGCCCATTTACTTCCAGCTGAAAAGCAGAAAAACATTTTTGCATTAAGGCAATACTTGCAGAGTTACTTCAGGAGGATGAAGGTAAGAAATGAGATTCAGCCCTCTTCTAGTTACAATCCAGCTTCTCATAAAGGTAAGATTTATTTTTCTTAGTGGGAATTTAAAATTACTTAGGTATTTGTTTTAGGTTTTTTTCTGATGTATGCACTGCTCAGTACTGAAATTCCTTGTGTAGACACAGCAGGAATACTAATTGATCCTGCCTAGGTGAAGGGAACCAAGATCAGCAAAGGAAGTATGGAACACTTCAAATACTGACTAGATCAGTGGTGAAATTCCTCCACACTGTGAAGTTGTTGCAAAGTGACACAAGGATCAACAATAAATGGAGAAGACAGAGTGTGTACAGGCCAAGATGTGGTAAAACAGAGAGACACTCCTCCCTAGCTGCTGACAACTTCTTCTGAGGTTGTGTCTGATCTGTAAACCACATGTGATCTGAGCCTTTTACTTTCAGAAGTCAAAGACACTTGGATTTCCTTTCTGGTTTTTCTCTAATGCAGTCCTGGTCACAATACATGGACTTTCAAAAGTCTGGTAATTATATCAGTGATAACTCTGGTCTTCATCTACTCTCATGACCCTGTCTATAAAGTTTAGGTCTGTAAATAAATTAAGCTGTATCAATAAATATGTATGCGCATATATATACACCATGTAATGTAATGTAATGTAATGTAATGTAATGTAATGTAATATAATATAATATAATATAATATAATATAATATAATATAATATAATGTAATATCTACAATGAAATAAGCATTGAAAAGAAAGAATTCTTTCTTTCTTTTATGGTCATTAATATTAGTGTTTTTATTTATTAATTTGTTGAAAAGACTGCTGCATATTCTGTGTGGAGAGAGAAGAATGGATGGTTCCACCTTGACTAAGAAACCATACTGCATAAAATCTCTTGAGTTTATCACTGCCTTATAATTTTAGGACTGGTTCCAAGCACAACAAGATGTTTCTAGCACTTGCTATGGAATAAACATTCATTTCATGCACACTTTTTAAGTACAGTGGGAAAATGGAAACAGGAATCAAGAAATTGTTCCAGGAAAAGGAAACCAGGAAAGAGGAGAGGAAAACCAGGGTCTTTGTGGTGTAGGAGACTGTGCTGGGTCTGGCTGGGATGGATGGAGCTTTTTATAGCAGCCCATATGGTGCTGTGATTCAGTTTGTGACTAGAGCAGTGCTAACAGCATGCCCATGTTTTAGCTGTCACTGAGCAGCACAAGGGCCTTCTCTGTGTCCCACTGTGCCCCCTTTCTCAAGGGGGTGTGCCAGGGCCAGGGAGGGAGCAGGGCAGGAGAGCTGACCCCAGGGATGTTCCATGCTGCAGGACACTGCCCACAGCACTCAAACTGGGGCTTGTCCTTCTGGAGCAACCCAGCTTGGAGACTCCGTGGGCACCAGCCTGCCTGGGGGAGGTGTAAAGAAAATGTCTTTGCATCACTTGCTGTTGTTTCTCCCCTTTTCCCTTCACTTATTATAATGCATTTATCTCCACCCACATTCCTCCCTCTCTATTTCTCTCCCAGGTCTCTCCCCCATCCCACTGGAGAAGGAGAGTGAATGGCTGTGGGAGGCTTCACTGATGCCTGGGTCACCCATCACAGAGACATGAATCCTGCAAATAAATAACAGGAAATTTCATTTCAGTGGATTCCAAGTGAAAAGGAACCAACACAGGGTTCACTCCTGGAACTTTTCTGTCATTAAAAAGGCTGATGTTCAAGCTGATTGACACTACCTTGGCTCCTAAACCCCAGCATTATCCCAGCAAGGACAAGAGGAAGGTGCAGTCACAGTTGTGACAACTATTTGACTGAGTTAGATTATTCCTTCTTCTTTTGAAGAAGCTATTTCAGCTCCATAGAAAAAGTGGCCTTGGGCTAACACAAGCTCGGCCTCCACAAGGCATGACAGCCCCAAAATGTGACCTGACCACTGGCAGGATTAGCCATAAAGTTTATCCTCCATGATCCTTGGGTCATCCTTGAAACACAGGATAAGCTGTAAGGCTCCAGAGCTCACATCTGGAAGGGGCTCTGAAAACTGGAAGCTCAGCAAGGCAGAATAATGACCAGAGAGTCTGCATTTCACAGCTGCTCTGTGGGCTGGCAGCCCTCCGTGCTTCCACATCTGACACAGCCCTCTGAGAGCACAGAGAAAGGACAAGGAAATGGACAAATCTTATTTGCCATTCTCATTTTAGTGATCTCAGCAGGTTCAGGTATGTAGTGAATAGAAGAAAAAAAGTAAATAAGTTTCCCAATCCCTCTTTCCAATTTCTAGTACAACTTGTTATGGTCAGCAGAAGCTGAAAGGATGCACATACCTCAGCATTTATGGTAGATTTGGGGGTTGCTCAGTTAACTTAGAGAAGACATGACATCTCCGAAATGTTTTCCTTGGATCATTTCTAACTCTACAGCTCCTCCATGTGGAGACCATCAGCAGACAAGAAATTAATAATCCTAAACTTTAGGTATTAATACATTTCCAATGGTTTTGCAGAGAGCTAGCAATATTCTAAATATTTAGGACTTTTTTTTAGAATTCAGTTCTTATCAGCCAGAACTTTTTTGATAATGGGTGAAAAGCAGTGCATCAGGATATCACTGCTGAAGGTGCAGCATTACAATTACAATTCCAGTTCAAATTACCACTTTCCCCTCTGATATAACATGAATGCACCAAGTGTCCTTTTACTCATTTTTAATTCTATTTGTTCTTCTGTGCCTGTAGAGGAATCTCACATCTATGTCCTGCTTCATGCCATCAGGGAATTCAGGGACTTTTCTCCTGCAGTGGGTAAAGAGCACCTAAGTCCTTGTTAACAAACTTGCTGGTTGGGAACAGGGCTGAAGGCTGTACCTGTTAAAGAACTGCCTTCCCATAACCACTTCCCACTTTGCCCATCCATAGCCTTCACAATCTGAGTCCTAAACTGTTTAAAACAATCTCTAATTACTCCATAGTGAGTATTATATGTGTATTAGTGGTAACACAGCCCAAATAACTTCAGGTTCTGCAGAGGGATCTGGACAGGCTGGATCAGGGGGCTGAGCCCAATTTTATGGGGTTCAGCAAGGCCAAATGCCAGGTCCTGCACTTGGTCACAACAACCCCAGGCAGTGCCACAGGCTGGGGCAGAGTGGCTGGAAAGCTGCCAGGTGGAAAAGGAGCTGGGGGTGCTGGTGACAGTGACTNTTTAGTCAGGAGGAAGGAGGCTCAGGGGAGTCCTTATCACTCTTTAGAAGTACCTGAAGGGACGTGGTAGCCAGCTGAGGGTGGCCTCTGCTTCCAGGTAACAAGTGACAGAACAGGAGATCATAGCTACAAGTTCTGCCAGAGGTTTAGATTGGACATTAGGAAAAATTTCTTCACTGGAAGGTTGGTCAGGTACAGGTGCAGACTGCCCAGAGTAGCGGTGGGATCACCACTCCTGAAAGTGTTCAAGAGCCATGTGGATGTGGCACTTGGGGATACGGCTTAGTGGTGAACACAGTGCTGCTAGGTCAGGATTTGACCTCAGAGCTGAAAATAAATGCAGCTACCCAATTCCTTCTGACAATGGTATTTTACAGTGTAGTTGAGCTCAGCAAAGTACCCTTAGACCTGCCTCATTTCAGCACCACTAAAAGTCTAAAACTGCTCTGAACTAGGTCAAGCTGCTGACTGAAGTGTTCTGTATGGTCTACACCTGAACAGGGCTCAATGGCTGACCCACTGCTGTGGTGAGATGGGGTACACCAGACAGGATCAAGAATAAAAGCTGCAACATTTGGACAGCTTCTGAAAAGACAAAAAGAGATTTTTGAAGGTCAACAAAACTAATCAAATTATCTCACAAAATAATTTAAACCATAATTTATTTAAGCATTACATAAAGGGTAAAAGCCACTTTAGTCATTGCTGTCTTCTTGCCATATAGACACTTGTAAATTTTAGTTTTGGAATAATCAGTGAAACCTTGGCATCATCAAAAGCCTTTTCCTGTTAAACCACCAATGTGTTCTCTGTTGAGCCAGCTACTCCAGACTAGAGCCATGTGGATGTGTAAAGCTTAGTATTTTTTAAAGCTTTTTTAAAATATAAAACCACTAGATTTTAAATATTCTTTTTGTTCCTCTCCTTATCAGCTTTTTGTCCCTTCTCCAACTCATTATATTCAAGGTAATGAACAGAAAGAAGTGAAGAGTAATGGTTTTAATTAAGTATAAGCTTAACTAAACCAGAGAAACACTGCTGCATTCAGATGGTAGATTTGTATTAAACCCATGGTAAATTTCTGGAGTGTAAGAAACAGGGGGTCATCTCAGTGCCTCTCTGAGAGCACCCACGTTGGAGTGGGGTGAGAGGGGAGGATGGGGGCAGCACTCCTGCCCACCTGCTGGGCTGTTTGGCAGAGGAAATGGAGAGGTCAGAGCTTGAGCTTTGCCATCACCATTTCCTTCCTTGTGGAGCTTCTAGCCTAGTTCCTAGGCACATGCCTCACTTCATTAAGCTGCATTTGTTGGAGTGCCCTCATGTTGCACCAGTAAGACAAATAAAGGGGCGACCAATGTCACTACCAGCACATTAATTTTTATGGGCCACAGCAGCAGTGACAGAGCAGTGCAGGGTTTTTACATCTGCAGCCAGCAGAATCTAAAAGGACACCTCTGTTTCCCTGCCTGACTACAGCCATTGTGAGCCCTGGGGCAGCAGGAGCCCCCGTGGGAGGGGGCCTGTGGTGAGCAGGGGTTGCACAAACAGTTCCATAACCTGCTGAGGAGGGCAGGGAGGGGAACACCAACTTCCTCTCCACATCACACATCTGCCTAATTTTATTCTTGCTCTGTACTTACAGCAGCATAGCTGCTCTGGAAATCCAGACCTGGCCTCCTGCCTGTCATTCAAGCAGTTTAATTTGTATTCAAGATGGGAAAGTAAACAACATGTCTGTGAGATAACATCAATGTTCTGTCATCTACTGACTGCACCTCCTCCACTCTGAGTTCTTACTCCTGTTCTTGTATATACCACTTCTATGTATGCACCACATAACTTTTTGTCACTATAAAATGGTCTGTGAAGTTTGATTAGAACAATTCTCATTTATAAGAGGAAAAGCAGGGAACTCCAAAAAAATCTCCTGTGGTGTGACTGACTTCTCTTCCAAGAAGAAAGCAGAGACTAGGAAAGGCAACAACAAGAGAAACAGAAAAAAGAAAAAAGCTTCTACAGAAGTAGGAACAGTAGTGGGAAACTTTGGGGAAATTTTAGTTTTTCTTTTGTCCATTTGTGAGAGGTATCTGTCCCTTAAATCCATGTCATATCAACTATGACATCTACTGAAAAATCAAGAATGCAAAACCAAATGCTGCATACAAGACAGGAACGACCAGAGAACACACCTAAACAATTCTCTCAGAAAACACCAGAGTGCACTACTGCATAGCTGTCATCAACTCAGAGTATGCTGCTTTAAACTTTGTCCAGTTGGTCTTGAAAAGCTCCACAGATGGAGATTCCAGAGCAGCTCTGAGGAATCCATTCCTGCATTTATCCTCCTTATGTTGTCCCTTCCACTTAATCAGAACCTCACCTCTATGAATTTTTGACCTCTTCTCCAATCACACACATCAGTGAAGAGCCTGGCTCTGTTTTCTCTGTAGCTTTCTCATAGGGATTGAGGGTTGGCTATTAAGTTCCTCCCCAAGTCTTCAGGCTGAACAAAACTCATTCCCTTGGTCTCTTCTCACAGGAGGGTGCACCAGTCCCAACCATCTTGACAGTTCTCCATTAGACTCACTTCAGTCTTTTTTGGATCTTAAGTAAGTGTGTCAAATACACATCCTTGCATACACAGGTTCTCCAAATGCTTGATTTTGCTTTTTTATTTGGAGGCTTCCGTTATGAAAGTAGCAAGTACTTGGGATGCTTCCCTGGAAACTTAAACATGAGGACTCTGAGGCAGGTGGATACCTTACACTGCACTGAATTATCAGCAGAAGCAGCAGGCCTGGGTATCAATGGTCTCCCCACCTGCAGGAATCCAGACAAGCTTTTTTGCCTGCTGCTCCTCTGTCAGGAAAATAAAGACAAATTCCACCTCCACTTGGATGGATTTCCTGAGGTACTTACATATACAGGACTAACTAGTTCACCAAAAAGGAATTAAATAAAAGTTTCATTCTTTCATGAGGTACCCAAAGATTGCCACAAACACTTTTCAATTCATCCTTTCATTAAGGAATAGAACTTGCATACTCAGAAGGAAACTGAAATGTCATGACTGTACATTTCTGGTGCTAAACACAATTAAATGGTAATGTAGACAATACAGTCACAGTGCTGTTACACTGAAGTGGGGTATCTCAGTTAACATCCAATTTCTAAAAATTTTGAAACAAGATCATTATATTTAAGTGACTTGCTGAGGGTTGCGTAGCGTTGTCAATGAAATGAAATCCATGGCATACATCACCTTCACGTCTTTGTGAAATGTGGTGCTTAACTATGGTCCTCAGTATGTTACAAAAAGCATTTTGTTAAAGAGAAGCCTTTGGTGCAAGACTCGAATTTCTGCTTTCAACAGTGAAATTTCAGGTGGTCATTCCAGGCAGCAGAGTACAGGAGCCCTTTGCAGCAGAGCCCTGCTCTGCTGAAATGAGACACAAGCTCCCTGGGACACAGCGTGCTGGTGTGTGACATTGTCCTCTGCTGAGCACAATTAGTGATGGCCACAAATTTTAGACTGTATCAACAGTTCTGCAAAGTGACAGACAACTCTGCTGCCTCCTGAGCTCAATGTGTACACAAAGAAAAGATGGCATGAAGGGGAAAATGTTCTTTTGGTGAACAGATGAAACCTCTTCTTTTCTCCCACCAACAGTATGGGTGACCAATTGTCCCAGATTTCTCCCAAAGGAAGTCACTCTCTCATTTGTGAGGTCATTCCTGCTGTGGATACTACTGCAAAATACTCACACTGCAAAGTGGATTTTAGATCATATGTAACAGGAGTTTAAAAATATTTAAAAGCACACCTCAAGAAAACCCTCTCCTCCCCTTAACATTGCAAACAGTTCCCTAATATCACTTTGATGCACTGTGTATGTTTGCAAATCAGAAAATTATTTCATTTCTATGACAGAATTAGGTGAGTAGGTGTACTACTACATTTTTTACTCACAGCACAACAGCCTGGCAATGGTAATTGAGATCACAAAAGAAAATTAACCACATTGCATTCATGGCAGAGAAAAATACAGCTTGCACATTTTATCTGCATTCAAATGCTATTTCTGCCTTGTACAACCAACCTCCTGCTCTGATCCTGTGTTCATGACTTGCTATTCTTTTCCATCTTTATCAAGAGGTTAGGTGAAAGAAAATTATTTCAAGTTTTTCGTACAAGGCATAAAGTTTAACAATTGGACAATCATGATCTAGAATTGT
Organism: Spizella passerina; assembly: GCA_013401375.1. Lineage (NCBI taxonomy): Eukaryota > Metazoa > Chordata > Aves > Passeriformes > Passerellidae > Spizella > Spizella passerina. Next base: position 2,667 of record WBNQ01028273.1, on the reverse strand, counting down.
GTAGTGAAAATTACAAATCTCTGAGTAAAGCTGCAGAAGTACCTCAGTCAACAATACCTTGCAGAAACATTGCAAGGCAAACACAGAGCACTATTAAATTCTACAGTATGAAGAATTTCCAGTCACATCCCTGCTGTGAAACTCACTTGGGAACAAAAGGGATCATTGTTAAATAATAATATGAACATGACTGTGTTGTAATATGACAACAGACCATTAGATCTCGTTTTGTTTTTTGAGGAGATTTAGGCAAGTGCCCAAGCTGCCAGGTAAGTTACTTTTCAGAATATCTACTGAAGCCAAACATTAGTAGTACCACTAACAGGTCCTGGTAACACTGAACTCTGCAGATGCATCACTAGTGAATCCTTTTCATCTGCTATGTTCAAAAACATGAAAATATGAATGATTCTTACATTACTCTCTTATTTCTACAGGTCTTTTTTCCTGCTGGCTGAAACTCATTATTGTAATATAAACCTCATAACATTGAAAGCATTAATATTCATGCAAACTTGTTCACAGTGGGAAAGCAGTGACTCAGACCCCTCATTTCTCTTACGCATTCTACCAACAATCTCTTAAGAAACAAGTGTCAAATACTGTGACATTATACAAACAGCACCAGTTAAAATTTCAAGAAAGCACACCAAGTAACTTTTCAAAAAATCTTACTTTTATTGTTTGCACTAACTGTATCATCATTAACAGCTTTTATCTCTAACAAACTGAAGCAAATCAATACACACAAAAACCTATGCAAGGTCAAGCAGATCCTAGGTTACATAAATGCAGCACACCTAGGTGTGTAACAAGCCTAAGGGCAGTTAGTTCATCCTTACACTTTAAGCACAGTCACTCAAGTTTTGTGAATTTTTCAGAGCTGTTAAAAAGTTTAATTTTTTCTTTAAAAAGGAAACAGCTAAAAGATTTATAGAAATCACTGATTTTTAACCAAAATTCTTATGCCTGAATTATTACAATGCAGCAAGGACCCTCCTTCAGCTGTAATACCACTGCTCTGCAAAACAAAAAAAAACAAAAGAAAAAAAAGAAAATTAGTCACTTTGCTGTATTAGACATAAATTATCATTAACAGCCTAAACACTTGCCAGCTCACACTGCACATATTCCCATCTCTTACAAGTTTGCCAAGTCCACTTATCAGCTCCTGGCTTTCTCTCTGAGCTGGAACAGAAGTGGATATAATACCAATCACTTCTGCAATAAAGGGCTTTGCCTTTTTAAATGCTGGCTGAAAACCTGAGACTTACCAAACAACAGCCTGCAAGTGATCCCCTATTGCTCTACAGTAACAGACTCACAAACCAGGACAGTCCACTTGGGTTTTCTGCAAGGGATTTTTGGACTAATTTTTTAGATTAAAATATTTCATTATTAACCAGCAGTTTTAATGAATAAGCTTTATTCCCTCAGCCTCTGAATGCAGTTTGTTCTAACTGATGCAGTTGGCTGGATATGATGCATTTGTTATTTATTGTGCTTCCCTGGTGTAAATCCAGAAGGCAGCACAAGAGGAAAGGAGTGACAGAAGGCAAAAATTAGCCCAATTCAAACAGTTAAAACTGAAATACCATAGGATTAACAACAGATAGGGCAAACATCTCAGTACATACTGAAGACCTCACAGGAGGCTGTACAGGACTCCTGAACCAATATGGATCACTGGAAATTTAAGCTGTCCAGCCCCTCAAAAGCCTTGCAATGTTAGATTTTAGCAAGACAGCTTAGCACCTCCCTGTCCACATCCTGGAGACCCCCAAAATAAAAAAAAATTGTAGAACAGAATTACTCTTAGGTATATTCTGCTGTGCTTCCAGATTAGTTTTACCTGAAGCAAATCCTTAGCCCCTAAGGATGCCAATGATGTAGGAGCAGACACCATGCAGAGATTCCCAGCAGTGCTCCCGTGCCAGCTTCATTGCTTCTGTTTCATTTTCAGACCCTTGACCATGTTGGGCTGGGTCAGAGTTTTGCCCTGCTTCTCTCATAGGAATGGCAGCGTTCTGGACTGATTTTTCCTTGTTTGCTAGATCTTCTGGCTCCATACCAGCAGCTATTTGCCTCATGAGAGCCTCTGGGGCAGCCCTTTGGCACATGGTGGTCTTCAACACTTCCATGGATTCGCAAGCGTGCGGGACCTTTCTGAGTTCTGCGGCGATCTGATTCCAGTAAATCTTTGGGTTATTTCTGAAAGCACGGCAGACTGATGGCTTGCCACTGAATTCACACCAGTAGGACAAGCCTTGGCTTTTGCACTCAATTCTAAGTTTCATCTCCTCGTCATCGCCACTCGTGGTTATTGTGCAAACATCTTTGGTTTTAGTCCGAAATCTGATTCCTTCACCATTGCTTCTCTTCTTTGGCTTCAGCTTCTGTCCCAGTCCTCCCATGCTACATATCACAACTAGGAAAAGGAGAGCAAAACTCTTCATGGTGAGAGGAGGGAACCGAGATCACGATCCAAAGAAGTAAAAGCAGTGAGTAAATGACTGCTCACAATTTAAAGTCTTGGTGCACAAAGAAGCCTCTTTCCAGCTAAACACGGGATGTAAGGGTTGGGCATTTTTATGAAAATAATAAATCACACTTCAGCAGGCAAATGCCCATAATTTATAGCCTGAAGGTGTGTCAAATAACCTTGGG
>WBNQ01028272.1:13879-41687 GCA_013401375.1 Spizella passerina | reverse complement strand
CAGAAATAGACCACAGTCTTAACGTCAAATCATATGAGGAATAAAATGTTTACATAATAAACTGAATGTACCCTAGATCTTATTCAAGAACAATTACATTTCAATTAAGTAAAAAAATAATCAGTATTAGTTTTCATTTTTTTTTCTGGCTTTCCATCTTTTTGTAATAGAAGTGAGCTGCAGAAAGAGGAAGACTTGAAAGACAGGAGCATGATGTCATCTTGGCAGTATTCTTAAAAATATTTTATCCTTTTCATTTTGAAGTACAATCTACAAAATTGCTTAGAGTGAAGAACAGAAAAAAAAAGAGATTACTCTTCATCAGGCTAAGCATGGTTCTTTTTAGTGCTCTAAAAGCTTTCATTGCATCTCTTTTCTGATCTTAGTTACCATTAAAAACTACACAATAGAGAATAACAAAGAGGATCAGCTCACCCACTCAAAGGGGACATACAGAAAAGAGCAGCAGCAATGCACATGCCCTTGAAGCCATAAGAATTTCTGCTACACCCTCCAAAAACTGAGCAAACACTGATGTGTGCAAGGTGAGATGCCAGTGAGTAATCACACAATAAACCAAAGTTAAGACTTGTGATGTAGATGCTATAAATCTCATCATTTTAATTTCAGGTGCATTTATGACTATGTTTTTTAATTTAGAGTTATTGAAATTCCATGATTGGTGTTGCACAAATGTTTTTCATTTGTAGATCTCAAAAGAGGGCAAAAGTAACGCTACATTCATCTTGAAAAAATGAATTAACATAATTTCCCCAAAGGCCTTGAATCTTCACTAGTTCTAAAGTTGTCATTTGGGGTACACCTGTTGATTTTAACACAACAGATTTCCTTTGCCTGGAAAACCACTTTTGTCCTCACTTTTGAGTACTACTGAGAGGAAGGTCACATGTTTATCATTCAGTCCCTTCTTTTTAATTAATAATATACACTTGATTTCTCCACTGGAATCTGTTAAGTTGAAACTTATTCCACTCCTTGTTCTATCAAGATTCTATTCTTAGTATGTGCTGCCAGACCAGCCCCTCTCCCAGACATTTGGGAAGTGGAATAGATATTTACCTGTGGGATATTTTGGTATCACAGATATTCTTATTTTGCCATTCAATTTGCCAATTTTTTGGCTGGAATTAAATTATGCCAACCACCCTCTCAGTAACTCTTACCAGCATCACTTATGGTACCTTCTCTAAGCAGTAAATTTCCAATTATTTTTTTCCTGTTATTGCCTAGAAGTCTTTCCTTCACTACCTTTAGACCTGATGGACTTCTGAGAACACCACCCACCTCTGGAACAGCTGTCTGTGAGGGTGGCAGAATGAACCCTGATCCCCTCCTACAGAGGAAATCTGTGGTGTCTGCTTCTTCTCTTTAGTATCAGAGAGCTGGTAATCAAATATTGATACCTGGTACAAAGTAGGAGAAAGGATTTTCTGAGTTTTCCTTCTTTCACAGCAGGAGTCCTGCACTAGGGAAAGCGTGCCCAGCTCAAATCATCACTGCTAGAGGCTAGAGTGAATTTATTTTAAAGGTTGTTCCTACAGCCTGCTGATACTGTATATTTCATCCCATTTTGTCTGACCATTCTTAGCAGACTGACAAAATTTAAGGATATGAGGAAAAACCCTCAGAAGTTAGATCAGCTTGAAGCAGAACAGTAATTCCAGAACTCACACCAAAATTTTATTAGTAATCATATATTTTGTTGGAGTGGATTGCAGGGTTAATTAATAATGCTGTATAGTTAATAATTAACCTCTTTTAGGTTTGGCATTGCATCACTCAAACAAAGACATTGCTTTAGGGACCAAAAATGTAGGTCAGAGAAGTACTCTAAGGACATTCTTTAAGGAATTCTTGTAGGCTTTCCATTCTCTGAAGTGAACAGATCTATCACCTACACGATTCCCCCTCCCATCCCCTTTTACCTCTAGTGGGTATCTTCAAAAAGATAGGAAATCATTTGCTCCTTGTCTTTTTGGCCTTAAATCTTTTTCCACTGAAGCCATAGGCAAAATTCCCACTGAAGAGAATAACAATGAGTGAGTTTTACATCTCCATTATTAGACTGTCACATTTAACATCACCTTTCCTGGCTCTCATCTGCCACTGATTATCTGGGCCAAAAAGTGCTCTTTTTCATAAAGGGGCTGCATGGGTCCATCTTTGGTGAAACAGATAATGTAGTAAACTACATGCAAGCCTCAGAAATATCTTGTGTAAAGAGATCTCTGCTACATAAAAGCTGAACTGGGAACTTTTGTTACATTTCACCACTGTTTCACTATCCTTCAGGACTCTTAATGTTCAAGCTAAGAAACAGGTAATAATCCTGAAGAAATCATTCCATTATAAGTTAATGGCTGGATTTTCAGTTAATGGACCAAGCTGAAGACAAGGGCAGTTAACACTATAACAAACTATAGTAATATAACCAATTTCAAGGGGATTATTGCTACTATAAACTGTATTAAATGGTTTATAAAAGGAATGGCATGGACTTTTTTTTTTTTTGAGTTATGTGAAGAAGAGTAAATGAGAGACTGCTTTGTTAGCTAAGTTGTTTCCAACCAATTTACAAAGCATTTTGGACAATGGGAATGCTGCTAATAGTGTCACATAATGAATATTCTAAATGCACCAGGGGTTGTTCTTCACTCTAATAAGTGGGGGAAATCATGATCTCATTTTTGCGATGAGATTTCAGTGAAGCTGGTCTATAACTCAGCATAGAAAAGGAGCACCAAACTCATTCTATGTTCGGTTCCAGTGTCAGAGCCCATTGCTTCACCATTTGAAAATCTCATCATCTGTCAGCCAATTACCTTACAAGGCCAAGAGAGAATGAAAATAAATATATTGAGAGCCCTGTTTTACATTAGGTTCTACAAGTAAACACGATAAGTAACTGCCAGGGAAGAGTCAAGTTATATGTATATTTGTATTTTTGCCCTTTGACCATACAGTGGGAATAGATTTTAGTGGAGTTTTTTTCAGATATGATGTATTTTTTCTTCAAGTATAAATTTATGCTCTGAAGAATTAACACAAGATATAAGGCATTTATTCAGATAAAAGTGCTAGGAATTTCACTAATTCTACTTCTAATTTCAGTGACCAGATGTGTTCTCAACTCTCATTTCATCCAAACACATGAACAGCAAAGATTACATGCAAGAGGATGGTGAGGAAAGGGAAGAGGTCTTTATGAAATGGTCAAGCAAAACAAAACAAAATGATAAAGGGGGAAATAGCATAGCCCACTGTCTGTACCTCCCCTGATGCCTGAGTCCTTGCTAGAATGTGACACAGCAACACACATGCAGAGCACTTAACTTCAGACTTCCACCCTTATATCACCACAGGTGCTGGGGAATTTTTCACAGGAATAACAAAATGTTTNCTTCACTACCTTTAGACCTGATGGACTTCTGAGAACACCACCCACCTCTGGAACAGCTGTCTGTGAGGGTGGCAGAATGAACCCTGATCCCCTCCTACAGAGGAAATCTGTGGTGTCTGCTTCTTCTCTTTAGTATCAGAGAGCTGGTAATCAAATATTGATACCTGGTACAAAGTAGGAGAAAGGATTTTCTGAGTTTTCCTTCTTTCACAGCAGGAGTCCTGCACTAGGGAAAGCGTGCCCAGCTCAAATCATCACTGCTAGAGGCTAGAGTGAATTTATTTTAAAGGTTGTTCCTACAGCCTGCTGATACTGTATATTTCATCCCATTTTGTCTGACCATTCTTAGCAGACTGACAAAATTTAAGGATATGAGGAAAAACCCTCAGAAGTTAGATCAGCTTGAAGCAGAACAGTAATTCCAGAACTCACACCAAAATTTTATTAGTAATCATATATTTTGTTGGAGTGGATTGCAGGGTTAATTAATAATGCTGTATAGTTAATAATTAACCTCTTTTAGGTTTGGCATTGCATCACTCAAACAAAGACATTGCTTTAGGGACCAAAAATGTAGGTCAGAGAAGTACTCTAAGGACATTCTTTAAGGAATTCTTGTAGGCTTTCCATTCTCTGAAGTGAACAGATCTATCACCTACACGATTCCCCCTCCCATCCCCTTTTACCTCTAGTGGGTATCTTCAAAAAGATAGGAAATCATTTGCTCCTTGTCTTTTTGGCCTTAAATCTTTTTCCACTGAAGCCATAGGCAAAATTCCCACTGAAGAGAATAACAATGAGTGAGTTTTACATCTCCATTATTAGACTGTCACATTTAACATCACCTTTCCTGGCTCTCATCTGCCACTGATTATCTGGGCCAAAAAGTGCTCTTTTTCATAAAGGGGCTGCATGGGTCCATCTTTGGTGAAACAGATAATGTAGTAAACTACATGCAAGCCTCAGAAATATCTTGTGTAAAGAGATCTCTGCTACATAAAAGCTGAACTGGGAACTTTTGTTACATTTCACCACTGTTTCACTATCCTTCAGGACTCTTAATGTTCAAGCTAAGAAACAGGTAATAATCCTGAAGAAATCATTCCATTATAAGTTAATGGCTGGATTTTCAGTTAATGGACCAAGCTGAAGACAAGGGCAGTTAACACTATAACAAACTATAGTAATATAACCAATTTCAAGGGGATTATTGCTACTATAAACTGTATTAAATGGTTTATAAAAGGAATGGCATGGACTTTTTTTTTTTTTTGAGTTATGTGAAGAAGAGTAAATGAGAGACTGCTTTGTTAGCTAAGTTGTTTCCAACCAATTTACAAAGCATTTTGGACAATGGGAATGCTGCTAATAGTGTCACATAATGAATATTCTAAATGCACCAGGGGTTGTTCTTCACTCTAATAAGTGGGGGAAATCATGATCTCATTTTTGTGATGAGATTTCAGTGAAGCTGGTCTATAACTCAGCATAGAAAAGGAGCACCAAACTCATTCTATGTTCGGTTCCAGTGTCAGAGCCCATTGCTTCACCATTTGAAAATCTCATCATCTGTCAGCCAATTACCTTACAAGGCCAAGAGAGAATGAAAATAAATATATTGAGAGCCCTGTTTTACATTAGGTTCTACAAGTAAACACGATAAGTAACTGCCAGGGAAGAGTCAAGTTATATGTATATTTGTATTTTTGCCCTTTGACCATACAGTGGGAATAGATTTTAGTGGAGTTTTTTTCAGATATGATGTATTTTTTCTTCAAGTATAAATTTATGCTCTGAAGAATTAACACAAGATATAAGGCATTTATTCAGATAAAAGTGCTAGGAATTTCACTAATTCTACTTCTAATTTCAGTGACCAGATGTGTTCTCAACTCTCATTTCATCCAAACACATGAACAGCAAAGATTACATGCAAGAGGATGGTGAGGAAAGGGAAGAGGTCTTTATGAAATGGTCAAGCAAAACAAAACAAAATGATAAAGGGGGAAATAGCATAGCCCACTGTCTGTACCTCCCCTGATGCCTGAGTCCTTGCTAGAATGTGACACAGCAACACACATGCAGAGCACTTAACTTCAGACTTCCACCCTTATATCACCACAGGTGCTGGGGAATTTTTCACAGGAATAACAAAATGTTTCCATCTTTTTTTTGACCTCAGCCCCTCCTCAACACCAGAAGCAATCAGAGATGATGCCACTTCCCAAGTTTCCTGAAGTGCACTTTCTCCCTTCAATAGCTGGAATTTGCCATGGGCCTGCCTCTCTTTATTGCTCTAGTCCACCACAGATCATCCTCATTTAGATTACCATAATTTAAATATTATGAATTGCGCATAATGATTTAACTTAATATAGATTTAAACCTCTTTCCAATAAATAAATCAGAGGCAGCATTCAAAACACAAAAACACTTGCTCATTAAGAGGCTAGAAATAAGAAAGTGGAATGATAATGTCTCAAGTTATCTAAATAACTTGCACATAAAAAACCTTGGAAAACTGAAAGTCCTGCGACCATAGACACTTTAATTGGAGTGCAGTTAATCATGTTCTTTTATATTATCAGCAGCCCAAATATTTTCTTGGAGTGTCTGTTTGAGTAGTTGCAATAGGGAATAGCAGCAAATGTCAGGCTGTTGCAAAAGGGCAGTGCCTGCAGTGGGCTGTATAAACACGAGCACAGCCTGACAGATGCACAATGGCTTTGGCTCCTCTCAGAGCTGATAAGGCTCCACTGGAATATTGCCTGCCAAAGGAGATGTGGCCCAACAGCAGAGTCCAGACCACAGAAATTAGAGTTTTCACTCACCCAGAAAATGCAACCAGCGAGGAAAAATAATCAGACTTATTTAACCTTTAACTTTCCTTAGGCTACATACTTCAAGTTCTACTCAAAATTTCTATCACTGTACCAAATCTATTTAATGGAAGTTCAACTCAAGAACAGGTTGGAATACTAAGCCAATTATACCAGACTCTCTGAGGCATAGGTGGAATTTATCAGTATCACTGCAAAGGAGAATAAATAGCCCAAATGTTTCTGGGCCTCATCAAAAATTGTGGTACAAAACACTTTTCATGTGAAAGAAAAGCATTTCAGCTCAGTGCTTAGAATGGAAACTCTGTGAGCCTAAGGACCCTCTGTAACTTTCACTGTGATCTCTCACATGACCTTAGACAGTTTTGAGGAGATATTTAATAAAACAGCCTCAAAAAATCCCCCAAACTTATAAATAAGAGATACAATTTAAGATACAGCTTACATAAACCAACACTGCCCATTGGAAATAAATTCTTATTTTAAGTAACAGCATCTTCTAATAGAGGAAATAAATGATCACTCAGGTATTGCTTCATCAACCAGCTTTCTCCACACCTACTTTACTTGACATAAGCCTGTTATCAAAGAACCACTGATTTATGAATTTGCCACTGCCNTGAAGACATGGCTGAGGATATGGCTTTACTCTGGTGTTCTTGTTGTGACCCATGTAATCTATAGTATTTCTGATTTTGCAGAGATATTCACTGAACCAGGAACGTGGAAGAATATGTGCCTTGATTTCCATGTTTTCATGTTCAGTAATAGATCAGGATAAATAGGGAGGAAAAATGAAAAAATGGTCACAGTATTGCATCTCATAAGTTCTTGATTTGTCAGATGGTAGTTTCTCATCTTCATAGTGAAGGTAAATATTATGAAAGAACTGATTTTAAATTAGGATGACAATTATCTACATATGCCACAGAAACTAAACATCAGTATTACAGATTTTTAGTCCTTCTATTGTCTTCTTCACACACTGATGTATATTGAAATGGGATTTGTGCTAGTGTTATTTCATTTTAAAAGTCTTCAGAATAGGTTTCTTCCATCCTATTCCTCAAGCAGCTGGTCCATGTCCTTAGCAGGTTTCACATATTAATCTTCTGGTATCCATCTCAGATTTCCTTTTATCTTCAAATTCTGTCCCTTTAGCATTGTTTAAGATTTATACCTTCCAAATAGTTGTATAAAATTCATGTTCTCCCATATCTACAGTAGAAGTAACAGTTTTGAAGAGATTAGTTTAATCTGTTCTAGTTTTTTATCATCTTCATTAAGAGTTACAGTCCTCAGTTTATTAAAAGTGAGGTCCCATGATGTCTCAATTTATTCTGGGATAAGCAGGGCATGAGGCAATCATTCCTCTTTCCCAGGATTTTAGGAGGATGATGAGTGGTATTGGCTGTACCAGCATTCCTCTCCTCAAAAACATGGGGAGCCACAGGGATGCTGTGCTTGTCCACATCCAGTGCACTCAGCTGCAGGCTCTGGCACACTGCAGGATGAGATAGAAGGAATTGCTGCTCACATTGTGATGGTATTTCCTGCTGACAAAAGGTCCAGCACATATCACACACATTCACCAGCAGCCCTCATTTCAGCCTTGGTTAGTAGGCAGCTTCCTTCTTCCCACAGAATAGCTGTGCAAAAGATAATTTCCCCTCAAGCACAGGTCATCCTCCTCTTTCTCACAGATCCCATTTTGCTCTTTTGTGCTCGTGTTCATAATTTCACTGTATGAGTTTGCTCTGTCCAAAGGGCTATTTGCAATTTCTTCAATTGGAAGTGTCATTACTATGCTGGTTACTTCTTTTTAATCACAAAAATGGATTTAACCCCATTACCAGCAGTACCCCTTTGAAATACCTCATCCCCAGTGGAGGTGCCTTTCAATTATGGACTGTGAACAGGCACATCAAATTCCCTCTTTTTGTACTAGGATAGATCATTCACAATCAGAAAGCTCCTTTGACTTTCCAAGTATTGATTAGGGGAGATTTGGACTGGTTTGATGCTGCATTACATCCCATATATCTAACAGGCTCACAGGAATGCATCCATATTTCACTGCAATCTGATTACAGCAGACAACTGGCTTTTGAGTCTCCTTGCTATTATTTCAAGGCAACAAGCAGTGAGGACCATATGGCACCATTGCTACAGGACTAAGAGATTGAAGTCTTCTAAAGAACCAGCCGACCTCTGACTTGCAAATGGTAATTTTCTGATTTTTAAAATCTCAGCAGCCTATACTGCATAAAAGCTGTCAGTTAGCTTAACAACCTGTACACATAGAGCATAATGTCTTCCAATAACACTGCCTGCCAGGACTCACCATCTGCACTTCCTCTGCTGGGAACAGCCAAACTGTTACACACAGTTGGGCTAACACAGGGAGAGCATGCAAGATTCCTCAGCACAAATGTTGGGGAGCACAGGAAGGCTGCACCTTCCTTCANGATCCTTGTGGGCTCCTTCCAGCTCAGGATATTCTTTTGTATTTTATAAGTGAATATAGATTCCAATTTTTATACTGTTTCCATCTTTAGGAGTGAAAAGCTCTTCAAGGCTGTGACAGGTGGCAATATCTTCATATNCAGCCAGGAGGGATGTCCCTGTCCCGGGGGCATCAGGGACAGTGTGGCCAGGTCAGGGAAGGGATTGTTCTGCCCTGCTCTAGCGCTCGAGGGCAGTTTTGGGCACCAAAATAAAAGACATAAAACTGTTAGAAAGGCTGTGAAGGTGATGGAAGGCCTTTGGGGGAAGACATATAAGCTGTAAGAGGACACTGAGAGGAAACCTCATCACAGTCTGCAGCTTCCTCATGAAGGGAAGTGGAAGGGTGGTGCACATAGGTAAACCTTTACAAAAGAAAGGCCTTTCGAGGCATGGTTTAGGCCCTGCTACTCTGGCTAAGGCAGCCTGATAAGCCTCTCCATGAGAATGGAATGCTGTAACAGTGAGAATCAGTTAGGACAACAATCTGTTCTTGTAAAATGGCAGTTTGCACCTGTGAAGAAGAGGATTCCGCCCCTGAGAATCCCTGAAGAAAATACGCAAACATCTGTGTAAAGAGAGAGCCTTTACACATACAAACACAGCACCTTCTAAACAATGAGTTGAGTGGCAAGAAGGTTGCAGACCAATTGGATGACTGAGAACTCTATAAAAATGAGCTGTCATATTAAATTGGGGGTTTTGCCACTGAAGTTTTGAAAGTGTTGTGCACATCTTTTCCTGATTCTCACAGCAACACAGGGGCAGTTTCTAATCTCTGCCCTCGGTGCCTAGTGACAGGACCTGAAGGTACAGCATGAGGCTGAGACAGGGTCAGGTTGCAAATTGGGAAAAGGTGTCTCACCCAGAGGGTGGCTGGGCACTGAACAGGCTCCTCAGGGCAGTGGTCACAGTACTGACGGAGCTCAAGCAGCCTTTGGACAATGCTCTCAGCCTCTGGGGTGACTCTTGGGGCTGTCCTGTGCTGGGCCAGGAGTTGGACTTCAGTGATCCTTGTGGGCTCCTTCCAGCTCAGGATATTCTTTTGTATTTTATAAGTGAATATAGATTCCAATTTTTATACTGTTTCCATCTTTAGGAGTGAAAAGCTCTTCAAGGCTGTGACAGGTGGCAATATCTTCATATGACATGTTCTGGGGGAGTGAAAAACAAGACTACCCTGTCCATCAGCCATGGAAAACTCAGGCCCTGATTTACACAGTGGGGCAAGCATATGGAAATTTAAGTCTTGCTTTGACTAATGCAGGGGCAGCTCCTCAGCTGGTATAAACTGATTGGGTAGTGACAAAATACACAGCTGAGGATCTGCCCACATTCTGTTTTCTCTGCTTCTGTACATGAAAATGTCAATGCTCCCTGTGCATATGTTCCTCTACAGCAGCTATGCAACACTAGCTAATAACAACATTGCTTGCCCAAAGCTGTCATTGGTCCTGCTCTGCTGTGAGTGGATCCCCAAATTCTTGCCATGCTGCCTGTCCTGCAGGCTGTTCCCTGAGCTGTGCAGCTGAGGGAGTCTCAGCTATGTCCCACTGAATATTAAGCACTCATAATGCTCTGCTTCAGTCGCTTGGACAGATTTAACTCCCCCCCACAACCTTTGGTGCAAACAGATATCTCTTCTACCTTCTGCTGTCTCCAGGGAAGGATCCTATTGCACAGATTTTAGCTCAAGCTTTCTTCCTTGGATAAGCTAATGCTTTACATTGCCTCCTTGCTGCCCACTGAGTGAGTTACACAATTCCCACATACAGCACACAGCTCTTTCTGGCTCTCAGCATTCTGAGAATTTTCTAACACCAGCCAACAAAAGCATTATTGCAAGACTTCAGATTGAACCCTAGAAGGAACGGAGCTGAAAAAAAAAAATAATCCCTTGCTTCCTAAGCCTCACTATGGCTGTCCTAAAGAACCATGGCAATCAAAAGGAGACAAGAATGATGGCTGAACTCACTCATGAATGTGCTATCCTCAGTCAACAACATCAGCTACTTTTTCTGGTGTGCATGGCTGCTTAGATAAAGGAACATGTAGGAACTTGCATCCTGCATTGCCACTGCTTTCTACTTCTCTGGAGAAGATAGTTTCCTCTACGTGTGTTAAAACATCATCTCTGTGTCTGTGATAGAACGTGCACAAAGTTTCTCTGATGCTATCTGTTAGCGAAGGAAATTTTGAGGAGAAAAAGCATAAAGGGCTGGCTCCAAAGATGTTATACTCATTTGAGAAATAATACTGGATACAGAGATATTATGTAGAAGTATTGCAGAAGAATATTTTAATGCCTTTCCTGTACCTGCAGTGCCATATTTGCTCAGTGGATCAGGGCCCTGATCACTTACAGCAGTTGCCTGTGCACCATGTTACAGTATTCAGCTAAATTAAGCTTCACTACAGCATTTAGGGATTTTTGCAGCCCCGGGTTTCATCCAATTTTACACTTGGGTTGAATGAGGCACAAGTAGGTCAAGCAACTTTTCTAAAGTCACAGACTAAATATATTATTTATTTATAAAATCAGAAATCCAGGACATTTCATCCAGAATTTCAGTCCTCTTGCATGAAAAGCTAAGATTTACTCAAAATATTTCAAAAAATAATGAGATGCAAAAAAAAAAACCAAAAAACCAATATCTCTGTGTTAGTGAACAAATGTTTCTGTATAAAAAATAGCTTTGCTAGAAAACACTATTGTTACCATACCTATTTGTCGCCTTTCCTACTTCATAAGCGCATGAGTAACATACACATAAGAAACATATGCAACAGAAGCTAGCAGCAGTTCAAAACTTATATTTTAAGTTTTATTTGTGGTCAGTTATGTGGTTTTCACACCCTCTGATCATTCACGTAATGGTCCCCAGAGCTGCATTCTGTGTAAGGAGCCACTCATTCCCCCTGCAAGATTCTTTCCCTGAAAGAGGGAATCTTTCAGAACCCTAAATTTCTGTATTCACAGAGCATGTGTGAAGTACTCCAAGTTACAACACAACCAAATTCATATTTCTCTATCATATAAAGAAGACATTTTATTGTATTTCCTCATGTGAAGCTGCTTCTACAAACCAACGCATGCCTCTTATTACCCAGCCAACAGGTAGCAACATGTGCTAAAATACAGTTTGCACCTGAAGAGTGAAATTCCTAATCACATGTGGACAAATATATTATTTTTATGTGTTTGGAATGATATATTTGTGAAAGAAAAATCAGAAAGATTAAGAGGTTCTGAGGTAAATGTAAAATTTTAGAAAGTTAACATAAGCGTTCAAATTGTAAGAGACATTCCCGAATATTCAGGCTTGGAGAACCAGAGTGGAATTAATTTACATGAAATAAATTATTCTAGAAAAAGGCAAGAATAGGAAAAGAAAAGTACTCTGGAGTACATCAGAGGGAACTCACAGAGGATTCAAAGAGATAATCAAGCAGACCAAAGAGGAAAGCAGTTCCTCTATTGTTCCATTCCATAATCTAGCTTAATCCTACTGAGTGATACTCCAAGCAAACTGTAATCAAATCAGGTCTCCATCACCTACATGCTAGACTACAAATGTTAAGATAAACCACTCTTACAATAATTTCAATATTTCCAGCCCTTAAAAACAGACACTGCTGGCTGACAGCATGAGCCACCACTTGCCTTGTTCCCCAGTTTATTCACACAGGCTCCCCCATCTGTGCTCACAGGCTGATTCCAACCTTTGAAGTGACTCTTTGTGAAAGCACTTTAAAGGAGAAAGTTCTGAAGGGTACCATAAATATGGAAATGAGATGGGAAGAATTGTCATGCATCAGAACAGGTTCATTTCCTGCCATTTTTCAAGGAATAGGGTTTCTAAAGATAGGGACAGTATGAAGTCTGTATGAATGCTTAGATCCTTACTTGATTAAAAAATAAAGAAGAAAATAAAATCTTACATGCAAACATGACCTGTCAAAAAGAATGTCACACATGAAGACGGACAATTCACAGAATACTCATAAACTTCTCACCTTCTCTGGCATCTCTTTAACTTTTACACTATTTAAAGAAAAATTTTCATTCCACACATTTAATATGACAGTGTTAGGCAGAATAAGAGAGCTGAGCTGATGTCCCTGCCCTATGAAAGTTTTGTATTCTTCTCATTTAAGTTCTAGCCCAGGACCACCCTACATGGAACTGCAGGGTCTTTCTTTCCCAGGGTGCCTTTTCCTTGTCATGGTTTGCCAGGGCTCCCTTGGCTGACTTGGCTGCTGCCCTCAGCTCACTTTGGCTGATTCCACCTTTGCTGATTCCCTGGTTGCCAATTGCAGGGTTACTCTGAAACTTCCTAACTGGCACACACTGCCTCAGTCACTGCCCAAAAGCTCTAATTAGCAGCCACAACATCCACAGCAAAGAGAGAGGAAGTATCTTCTGTTGNAGTTTTATTTGTGGTCAGTTATGTGGTTTTCACACCCTCTGATCATTCACGTAATGGTCCCCAGAGCTGCATTCTGTGTAAGGAGCCACTCATTCCCCCTGCAAGATTCTTTCCCTGAAAGAGGGAATCTTTCAGAACCCTAAATTTCTGTATTCACAGAGCATGTGTGAAGTACTCCAAGTTACAACACAACCAAATTCATATTTCTCTATCATATAAAGAAGACATTTTATTGTATTTCCTCATGTGAAGCTGCTTCTACAAACCAACGCATGCCTCTTATTACCCAGCCAACAGGTAGCAACATGTGCTAAAATACAGTTTGCACCTGAAGAGTGAAATTCCTAATCACATGTGGACAAATATATTATTTTTATGTGTTTGGAATGATATATTTGTGAAAGAAAAATCAGAAAGATTAAGAGGTTCTGAGGTAAATGTAAAATTTTAGAAAGTTAACATAAGTGTTCAAATTGTAAGAGACATTCCCGAATATTCAGGCTTGGAGAACCAGAGTGGAATTAATTTACATGAAATAAATTATTCTAGAAAAAGGCAAGAATAGGAAAAGAAAAGTACTCTGGAGTACATCAGAGGGAACTCACAGAGGATTCAAAGAGATAATCAAGCAGACCAAAGAGGAAGCAGTTCCTCTATTGTTCCATTCCATAATCTAGCTTAATCCTACTGAGTGATACTCCAAGCAAACTGTAATCAAATCAGGTCTCCATCACCTACATGCTAGACTACAAATGTTAAGATAAACCACTCTTACAATAATTTCAATATTTCCAGCCCTTAAAAACAGACACTGCTGGCTGACAGCATGAGCCACCACTTGCCTTGTTCCCCAGTTTATTCACACAGGCTCCCCCATCTGTGCTCACAGGCTGATTCCAACCTTTGAAGTGACTCTTTGTGAAAGCACTTTAAAGGAGAAAGTTCTGAAGGGTACCATAAATATGGAAATGAGATGGGAAGAATTGTCATGCATCAGAACAGGTTCATTTCCTGCCATTTTTCAAGGAATAGGGTTTCTAAAGATAGGGACAGTATGAAGTCTGTATGAATGCTTAGATCCTTACTTGATTAAAAAATAAAGAAGAAAATAAAATCTTACATGCAAACATGACCTGTCAAAAAGAATGTCACACATGAAGACGGACAATTCACAGAATACTCATAAACTTCTCACCTTCTCTGGCATCTCTTTAACTTTTACACTATTTAAAGAAAAATTTTCATTCCACACATTTAATATGACAGTGTTAGGCAGAATAAGAGAGCTGAGCTGATGTCCCTGCCCTATGAAAGTTTTGTATTCTTCTCATTTAAGTTCTAGCCCAGGACCACCCTACATGGAACTGCAGGGTCTTTCTTTCCCAGGGTGCCTTTTCCTTGTCATGGTTTGCCAGGGCTCCCTTGGCTGACTTGGCTGCTGCCCTCAGCTCACTTTGGCTGATTCCACCTTTGCTGATTCCCTGGTTGCCAATTGCAGGGTTACTCTGAAACTTCCTAACTGGCACACACTGCCTCAGTCACTGCCCAAAAGCTCTAATTAGCAGCCACAACATCCACAGCAAAGAGAGAGGAAGTATCTTCTGTTGCTTGTTTAGATATCTTGTTTCATATACAGGATTTGTCTTAAGAAAAACTTGTGATGCCTGACCTTGATACATATGGAAAATTCTGCCTGGGCATTCTGCCAGACATTTTGTTTGATATCTATATTTTCTCCCCCTTGGCCATCTTCTTGTTGTATTTTTTTTCCCCTTCTGGCTCCTTGCCTTTTTTCATAACTTCTTTAGGGCTCATTATCTTTACCCAAACACATTGGTATTACATATCTTTCCAGTCATGGAAATTTAAATGCTGGTCCTAGGAATATTCTGTGAAAAGCAGAGAAAACATTTCAGAGCCATCTAACTGGGGAATTTAAATTTCAGTGACTTTCAGTCAGACACCTATGGCATAGTTGTAGACTCACAGAGACTGTGACAATAATATTTTTTACACTTACAGTTCTGAAAGTACATATGCCCACATTTAGTATAATATCAAGTTTGTCTTTTTAGGTGTATTTTTTCAATATTTAACAAAAATTCCTTCAGTGTGTAAAAAGAAAGAAATGCTCTCCCTGATCCTTTACCATTTTCCCTTGAGAATTATGTTTAACCTTATGAATCTTGCATGATTTTAAAATATGCTCCTTGTTTTTATCAACTTACACAATAATTACTGCTTTTATCCTCAGTTAAACATTGTGATCATATCTATCTTGGATTGGTTGGTACTGGCTTGTCCTTAATTTTATGAGTTCTACTAATATCAATAACCTGTGGCACTGGTAGTTTTCTGTATTAGTGACCAAAGAGACACATGAAGTACAAGGAAAAAAAAATCACAAATTAAAAAAGCAGGACCTTGAACTGTGAGGAACTGGGAAATATCTGTCATCATCTTGCTAACATTTTTGTGTTGATATTCTGAAGGTACTGTTTTATGCATCCCTAAGTCTGCCAAAAGGCAGACAGCATCCAAAGGAAGGCTGGAGGGAAAAAAGAGAGGGGGGCAGACAGACAGATTCTTAACCAGATTTGAAAGTTTGGCAGGAAAAAGTTTTTGTCATTCCTGTTCTGCAATTTACTTTGTCTAGGCAATTATATTAACAGAAATGTAAGGCACCTAGTGAAAATCTTGTGGATAAGCCAAAAAATCTTTAATTACTTTTCAAAGAAAAAGGTGGTGACAAAATACTTTGCATCAAGCTCTAGCCCAAAAACTTTCTCAATCCCATCTACAGGGAAATAAATGTCACCCAAGGTGATCTTGAACTCTGTCTGAGGACAGGGTAGGCACACACCCACACTGGGTGCTCAGAGGTCATTAGGGGAAACTGAAACTTCCCAAGCTTTCCACATGGTTGTTGGATTTCAAACAAGGTGGAGTGAAGATTTACTCTTGAAAGAAGGAGGAAGTCTACCTGAAGCTAAAGCAAATTAATATTGTTGACCTTGGCCCTGACTCTGCTCCTGTCTAAGTTAACAGAAATACTCCTGTTAATTCCACTGAGAGCTAGATCAAGCTTCCTGCTGATGTAAAATTGAAAGCTTTAGTTTAGAGAACTTTCAAGCAATGCAGGAAGTTGCACTGAGGTACATCCTAATGTTCTAATATTGAAGATTTATTGTCTCAATCAGGTTGGGTGTTCCTTTATTCATAAGACAACTTGCATATTCATCCCAAAAAGAAACTGAAATCTAGGGTTAGCTAGAAACTTCATCCAATGTCTCTGAGAAACCTTTTATGTTCTACTGAAGTTTAAAGGTGCAGACTCTACGGCCATATTTCTGCTGAGTTTATTTGAGCCACAGAAAGTCTTCTTGAGCCATTGTACATAGAAAAACAATCAGAACTGTGGTCATCCAGTGTCACTATTTAAAGTGAATTTAATTTTTCAAAGTAGCATTTACAGGATTTGCCTTGAAGATTTTCATGTTAATAAAAACAAACACAATCCCTGCATGTTTAAAAATCTTGCAGATGGACTTCAAATTATTATATATACTATTTAATATCTACCCATGTTGCCTGCTAAAACCTGGCTGGTTTTCACCAGGTTCAAGACTAATCCTGTAGAGCTTTCTGCTTAGTGTGCTTTTGTATGAGGGACAAGCAGCACTCTGAACCCTTTTTTATTCTGAAGACTGATAGGTGTAAAGTTGTCCTGTGTCTGTAATCTGAGTGGAGGAAATGACCTATTGTGTGTAAAAATAAATCATCTCCCTTAGAGAGGCAGAACTGGTGCCAAACACTGAAGATTCCTGAGGGAATAGATTCTTCAGCTTGTATATCTTGATTGTCTAGTGACTCAAGGCACAAAGTGCAGCTATGGTCAGGGAGTTTAGATAGAAAAAAACCAAATTTCTTATTCAATTTTCAGCAGATTTGACTTCCTGTCTTCAGAGTACGTGGCTTACAAATTTAATTAGATCACCTGAGTGGTTTGCAGTAACAATTCCCTCCATGGTGGGAATATCATTTTAAGGATGTCATATTTCAAAGAAAGCAACTGTTTATTTAACTGCCATATTCAAAACAGGGAAAAGCTATTTCCATGGAGAATTTTGTCTTAAGGACTAGTATTGATGCCAGTATTGGGAAATATGAATTGATGGAAAGCCACTAAAACACCCAACACAGAAAGAGTCACCACAACTTGTGTAAGCAGGCACTCAATTCCAGTGACTCTTGTTTCCCCCATAACACAAAAAATTGCAAATTTTTCCAAAGCTGCATGGATGCAGTGACTTCAGTTTGTGTCTGTGAACACTTCAAAGCCTTCACAATAGGTAAGAAACAGGGACTAGAGTTATGTAACTTTTTTCTTTCCAAAAGAAAAAAATAAAAAATAAATCATTATGTGACATATACAAAAACATTTTGTCATGCAAAAAATAAGAAATTCTGTATCTGATTAGTATTAGAAACTTATGACTGAAAAATGAGCATGCAAAAGCTGAGAACACATCATCACTAAAAGCTACTTCTTGGAAGCTAGAAAATGCAATGTTAAAGCCAAAAGTTCAATGTTAATTCTGCCCCAACTGTGTTGTACATTATAATACATCACATGGTTTGAGTTATTTTACATTTCATTATTTATTTACATTATAAGAAAAATATTAACTAATATTTCTCAGAGTCTGACACATATACAGGTGAAAGCAACATATTCTATATTTGGCTTAGAGTTTCAATCTCACTGAGATCTAATAAGGAAGTCCAGTTTGGAGCAATTTGATTTAATAATATTAATCCTGACACATTTGATATTAGCTGGTGGAAATTTAGTAGTGGCTCAATCTGACAGAGTTAAAACACTTTGGGGTGTTTTGAATGTCTGAGTAACACTTACAGAAAAATGCCAGGTGGTTCAAATGGGATAATGATGGAGATGGAAGAAGTCAAAGATGGTACTTTGTTTTCTGTGTCCTTTGCCTCCTTCAGCCCATGGTAACTCCAGCACCCTCCACCTCCCACAGCATTCCTGTGAGCAAGAGGAGCTCCTGGAGGCTGAAGCTGCACTACCAGCTGGGTGCTGTGTCCTGCTGGGCCACACAGAGCATGGAAAGGCTGAGCCTCCCTGAGCATTTCCTCACAGGTACTGCCTGAATCCTCCTCCTGCTCCCCAGGAACCGATTCCCATGAAATTACAGGAATTATAATATAGTATAATCCTTCTCCTCCTCCTCTTTGCATTGGCTAAATGTGACTTTACAGATCAGAAACCTGTGCAAAAGACATGTGAACTGAACAGCTTACACTTGTTAATTTAGGAATCATTATGGTTGGAAAACCATCCTATAAATGATCTAATTAAAAGATGAAAGATACAATGTCTGGATTACATATAGATTGTCACGGTATTTTAGATGGGTAGTGTCATACACTACACATTTATGAGACAATTACATTTTCAAAAGTTCTGTAGCAACCTGTTTCAGTAAAGTATTTCACCTGCTAGAGAAGAAAAAAGCACATTGCTGTTTCCTAAGTCATCTGCCATTTTCCTAGATCATATTACAAACAAACAAACAAGAAGTTTGAAACACTCATGGCTTCATTCAGCTTGTAATTTTTAAGAGGATTCTGAAGGTCAAGACTTAAACAGATGGAGTTGTAATTTCTATTTTGGTCTGGTTTTAATTTGGGTAATCCTTCCATTAAATATAGCTATTTATGACATTTGTTAAAAGCCTATGCTGCTAATTTAGCTTAAAAAAAATCTAATGGAGTTGTATTGGAACTTTTCCATAAAATTAATGTTCCAGACTTAATGGATGTCTAAGGTATCGTTATTAACGGGAATATTCCATAAACTAAAATCAGAGTCTTTGAATTGGTGATCTGATACAGTTAGATGAGAACTTATTGAAAGCTGGAGTGAGGCCAAAGTACCCAGGAATTCAATTTAAACACCTTATGGAGGTTAATGCTTTTATGGTATTTACTTTAATTAGTGTTTTATTAAATGCTCAATTTCACTCACATACTTGGGCAGGAGCAGTGGCCAGCCTGTGGGTAAAGCAGGAATGGCAGAGGTAAGATCACTTTCCTCTC
Source organism: Spizella passerina (assembly GCA_013401375.1). Lineage (NCBI taxonomy): Eukaryota > Metazoa > Chordata > Aves > Passeriformes > Passerellidae > Spizella > Spizella passerina. Next base: position 22,368 of record WBNQ01028272.1, on the reverse strand, counting down.
TCTACATCTGTCAGAAATACCAGTCTTTTCCATGATTCCTAGGGTTATATTGCTTTTGGCTGTATTATCACATTGCAGAAAATGTCACATAAATTCATACGGGGTATCACAGGCTATACCCTGGCCAAGCAAAAATACATCACAAACCACAGGCACCTTTACAAAGTTTTGCTTAAAGATTCACCTCTATCAGTCCACACTCCTTGATAGTGTAAATTTGGAGTATAATTATCTAAAATTCATGGGCTGTTTGCATGCTTTGCCTTCCATTCCATGCTGAATTTAAAATTTAACCATTTTATCTGGTTAATCACATTATGTGTTTTTATCTGATGGGGAAGGAATGGATTGCCACTGAAGCTAACTCTTGCCATAAAAGAAGTTATTCTTTTGCTGTGGGGCTGGTCCTAGGCCAAGAAAATCTGATTTTGTCCCTATTGTTGACTGCAATAGGCTTAGAAACAATTTCTTACTCCTTGTTTTATCAACAGCAAAAGTGCTGCAGTAAAAATTAAAATTTAGAACTGTACATAATTTATTTGTATTGTCATTTACAAAGCAATCAGGAAGAAAAATAAATTGTTGGGCTATGACAAATTCCACAACCATGGTACATGTGGGGTGACTATATTTACCATACTCTCATGCTTGATCCCTAGGGAAAAATGAACTCCATAAATATTTAACTTTCAAACTGATGTATCAACTTAACACAGCCACCATATTTAGTTTTGTAATGTGAAAAAGATACAAAGTGTTTCTTTTATTTCTTCCCCTCTGGAGTAGAATTTAATTAAAAATGCATCTACTTGTACCTAGTGACAGTAATGATTCCAATAAAAACCAAAGTCAAATTCTCTACACAGAGAGAACTCAATAGCTGATTTTCTCTCATCCCATGGCACCCTAGGGCTCAAAAAAGAGGTGTAGCCTTGTATGGAAAGCAAATTCTGAGCTGTCAAATATCACCTAACACAGATAGGTGCCATTATATTCTATTCTGCAGAGCCTCTGAACTCAGCAAGCATTTCTGGCAAAACTTTGCACACAGGGAGGCAGATGTTTTTGCTTGATTCTCTTTTCAGGTTCACTTTCTTGTGTCCATCTGCATACACCAATAAACACAGGGGAGATGAGAGGAACATCATTTAAACCCTTGTTCTCAGCACTGGCTCAGCAAACACACGCATGGATCTCAGCACATTCTGCATGCACTGGACACTTTTCATGAGGGAAGCTGCTGAGTGACCTTCCAGCATTCCTGCTATTCCACAGCAACAGCAAATGGTGAAAAAGTATGAGCCTGATATTTACAATACAATTCTGAATCAGAAGAATAGGCACCTAGGCAATAAAACTGTGTAGTTAATGAAGTCAGGATAAAGTTCACACTCTACCTGATCCCCTAGAAAATTATTCACTTGCTAGACTCCACAGATACTCTGGAATTAATTCTTGTCTTCACAAATAACTTTTCTAGTCTTGATCAAAACACCCACTGTGCTGTCTGTACTGCTTACATCCAAAGAATTAAGGCCGTACCTTTTGGAGAGGAACTGGAATGGGTGCTTCATTCATGGTTATGAAGTGACTATTTACTGAGAAAATACTGTATAAATATTTATATGCCAGTCTGATTTTACCAAGAGATACCCACATACACTAGGAATTAAACAGGAGAAAAATTATAAAAAGGGAGAAAAAAGGGAGAAAAAGCTTAGAAAGGATACATCTACAAATTAAAAGCAAGAGAAAAGAAGGAAGCTTTTAAAAATAAAGAAGACATCAACAGCACTTTTTATCTAAAAAATAAAATAATAAATGGTATAATCAATAAGAAATAAGATCAGAAGAGTAGAATAAATTATTAGGAAGAAAAAATAATGAAAAAATAATTTCTATTGAGGAACTTTCACACAAAGTAGGATTTCTTTTTTTATCTGGAAGACTGTAAAATTAATTCAATACTTAAAAATAAACGCACCCAAAACTCAACCAATCAACCAAAGAAACTCTGACACAAACACTGAAATAAACCTCATCTGCAATTCCAGTCCACAAGAAGAACCTTCCAGTAACTGGGTTTTTTTCAGATTATTTTTATTTTCCAAGATCTGAGCACAGTGAGTCAGAAATATTTCTAAGTCATTGAGAGAAGCTTCAGGATCAGACCATTAGAGCAGGAATGCAATAATTTACATAATTCTGGAAGGAAAATGGCTAAGAAAATATGTTAATAATGAAAGAAACTAATCTGGATCAGATTTTTGGCTGCTGAAAATTAGCTTCTGGGAGCGCATTGTAGTCTTATTTCTTGACTGGCTCTCTGGGGACCTCAGAAGGTAAATGTGTTATCCTATGCTCAGAAAGGAGGCAATAGTTCCCAGAAAATTTATTTGGAGGGGATGAAAATTGGAAAATGGATCAGGCATGCATTCACCCAAGTGTTTTAGGATGTGCCTGCACTCCTGCCCCAGGGTGTCCCTGTTGCCTTAGCCAGGGAGCTCCAGCTGTCCTTAATGAGGGACAGCAGAGCAGCAAGGCTGGCACAGCTCTGCCTCCTTTGTGCTGCCCATGGCCACAGCCTGTTCCCAGCCATGCTGAACCACTGCAGGGGCCATAAATGGTGTGAGAAGAAGCAAGAATGGTTATGAGAAAAACTAGAAAACTCTGGGGTAAAAATCGGGCTCATCCACTACCTGGCTCCTTGTAAAAGCTGTGCCACACCCACAGTGTAAGGCACCTTTCCTTCAGCCTTTCCTATTGGTAATTTTTGATGCCTGAACAGCTCCCAGCCCAAGGATTTGACTGGAAGGATGTCAAGTACAACTTTGCTCTAAAGTCCATCAGGCTGCAAGGGTTACTAGAACTACAGCATGGTTTCAGCAGCAGGAGCTAATCCCACAATTTCTTAAGTGACCAGAAGGTCTGAGGATATTTTCTCCATTCAATATTTAAAAGTAATGTAACATTTGCATTTCAATCCTCATGTTCACTAGCCCTGTGCTCTTACAAGACAGAAAGATGCCTTTTAGCTGTGCACAGGATCTTCTGGCTATAAATAAACAGCAATGTGACAGCTCAGTGCCAGGATACAGAAATATTGCATTTAAAAAGCAGGATACTGCACATAGCAGGCAATGGCCACATCAGGGCCTTTTATTACAATAAGAACTGTCCTTGCTTGAAATACCTCAGCTTTTATGGGACAGAGCAGCAGCTAAGTGCTTAGGCAAGGCTGTAATGTTTTCTTCTAGACACTGGCTGAGAGCCAAATGCTCTTATGGCAGAGAGCAGTAGTTTAGTGTGGTGTATTTCTACCTATTGACCCAAAGACTGGCTGCTCCAGCCATAACTTGAACATGATTACATCCTTCCTGCTCTGTGAAAATTGGCAAGTATATAAAATTCTTACCAGGCTGAAGAAGGAAATCGATATCCTTGCCAGGTTTCTTCAACCAGGATGAACACACCAGTCCAGATGAGGTTGGTCCAGCTCAGGGGCTCACTGCAAGGGCTTGAAGCAAGCATGGATGTGAGCAGGCATTCCAGATGGCATTGATACTGCTTGAGGCATGGCTGAGGAGGGCAATAGAGAAAATGGGAATAAGGTATCTCATACCTGTAAGGCCCTTCCTTCCAGGAAGGGCACAGGAATGTAACTGAGAGGCCAAGCAGGCATTGCACATAGCACAACACACAAATGACACACAGTGAGGCAGAAAAGAGGATCAGTGTTAATGGCATGCCTGCTGTTCTGTGGCACTGTAGGGCTGCCAGCCCACACTCCAACTCTTGGCTTCTTGGGCAGATGATGTTTAAAACATTCAGCCCCCTAAAGCACACAAAGATTCATGACCTGCTGGTGGCCTTCTTGTAGATTTTGTTATTAGCAATGGTGATTTGGCCCTGGGCAGGGTGTATTAAAGCAACCCTTGCAATCTGGATGCCAGGGAGCAACAGAGACTGAAAAATCTTCCTCCAGTTAGACAAAATGTATCTAATCCTATAATAGCTGGCATGAGGTGTTTGGCAGACGTCCCAGAGTGAAGGACAGAGCTGATCAATATTAAACATCCACAAGAAAGTAAAGCAAGCCAGCAAGAAAAGAAATAGGAGATATCCCTTATTTTGAGAGAAGAGGGAGTGCTCAAGCTAAAGGAAGCAGAGTTTCTATATGGACTAACTCAGTTAAACACAATTTTTTCATTTGGATGGTAAGACATTTGAACATGATTAACTCTAAGTACAGATTTCTACCTGTCTTAGGTCTCTCTGGAGTACAGCCTTTGCCAAAGCTCTTCAAATTCCACAGCTTAAACCTGACATTCTTTGTAAGAAAACAGCCTTACAGATATTCTTTCAGTAAGGTTACTGTATAGATTTTCTTCTATACCCTTTGTGAAAAAGAGAAGGAAAAAATAAAGGAGGTAGAAATCTGTCCCATAGAACTTTAAAACTTGATAAAGGAAGGGAAGAAAATGAATCCATTAAAAAAATGCATCAAGTTAGCTTATACCAAAAATATGTAGCTTTCCAAATGCTACTTCAAGAATTCCATTCAGAATAGGATCATTTCTTAACTCATTCACACAAGGACACAATATGGTCCATGCCATTCTAAATCCCCAGGACTGTGTATGACGTCTGTCACAATTAAATTCATCTGTGCTTTGAATTCAATTCTCTATTCCTTAGAATTTTGAGGCTTTCAAGCAAGCCAATTCAGAACTGGTCTGTAGGTCTAATGCTAAAGTTGCTTTGGCATGGAACCGTTTCTTACTATACACACGAGAGCTAAAAAGAGAGTGAATATAAATAAATATTATATCAGGTGTTACAAAGTTGGCTTGTGGATCTCTTAACGTTCCACCTGATTTTCTACACTTCATTTTATATGCCCTTTATTTAGACTAGAATCTGAGGTTTTCTTACATGCTTCTAATCCCACTCTTTCTAGTGTTTTGGATGCCAGACTCACATATTTCAGATGTGTACCTTGCATGCAAAAGAAAGAATATTCAAATAACACTTCAGAATGTCAGCCAAGCATATTTCCCTTCAAACTCATCAGCTCATGCTGTTTCTTTTGTACTGTTCCTGACTAAAATGTACTCTGAGTTTTTCAAAGAGTGGCTGGAAAACCTAGAGTCTCTCTTACCTTGTGAGGACAGGAATGAGAGGCAAACCTGCAGTCATGAATAAAACCTGCCCCTGAATAAAACAGGGGATTTCAACCCTGCAGCAGGAATGGGAGCAGTATTTCAAGTTGTTGCCATCTTATTGCAAAAGTTCCATACATTCTTGGTGATTTCTCATGGGCATCTCCTTGTAGCACTGACTTCTTCACAGCACAACCAACAAACTCCATCTCCCTTCACAGCACAATCAAGAAGCTCCAACTCTCTCCTCAACCAGCTCACCCACTCTTCTATAGCACTCATCATTATTGGACACAGCTGTGGCCTGTTAAGGGCAGGCCTGTTCCTAATCTTTGGTGATTGGTACAGCAGCAACTCCTCAGGTGTGAGACTGCCTTCTGCACTATCTTTATTCTCTTACATTCTACCCCTCCACATCAAGTGAAGTTTTTCTTGACCAACATGAAAAAACAGTGGATGGAGGTGATTCAGGAGTCTTGATGTGAGAAATGGGACACCTCTACACATTTGCTTTCACCAGCAAGAGATTAGAATTATCTGTTCAGCACATCAGAAAGGGCAATGGTATTGTGATGCTCATCTCCAGCTGTTGTTGCAAGGAACAATCTCACCATTTCCTCTCTATTAATGTTTTTCTAAGCTTTTACATAATACCTTGTGCTTCCCTGCTCACACTTACCCAGTAAAGGGGACCAAATTAGAAGGCAGGCAACAGAACTTTTCATGTACCTGTTCTCTGTAAACATAATCCTATTTCTATTCACTCCACTTGAGCTAAAGCCCCTTCCAGGGGATAATGATACTCTGCCCCTAATCATACAACTTCTGTGTTGAGGTAAGCTTCAGCAGAAGCTTAAAAACGCTTTGCCATCTACTGAGGTCACTTTATAGGAGAGAAAGATTCTGTACTAACCAGCAACAATCGAGCTTTCCTCTGTGTTTCCTATCTACTTAATTTTATTATAGCAGGGAAAAAGTAGAAACCCATCAATAAGCCCTTTAATCACTCTTCCTTCAAGGCAGGGAGACAAGTGAATGTAAATTAATAGATGTTGTACAATTCCAAAGAAAATTGAAAGAAACTGGGTTGAATCCTGATAAATTTTGTAGCTTTATATCTTGGTGAATGATAGCTCTGGGAACAAAATTCCAGCAAGATTTGTCAGTTAGTCAAAATGGATGTTTGTAATTATGAAACAAAGTGAGTTTTAATTTGATTGTCTCAAAATAGAAAACAGAACATAAATACAAACTTGCATGGGAGATACTGGAGACAGAAAATAAATCATGGTTGTTTACAAAAACTCCAAAGAGAGCAGAGTATTTTAACATATGCTCATTTTCACAACTTAAGAGGCAAGAGATTTTCATTGACATTACCTGTAAAAATAATAGAGGGGATGTTGGACACTTTAATCAAAGACTATTCTAATCCCCACATTCTTGTTTCACCTGGACAGACAAAATTCATAGCCTGATATTATCGCGTTCATAGTGCTAATTGATGAAATAACTGTACAAATACCACATGGAATTTCAGAATTTAAAACACCACAATTAACACTACCTAGAGACACCTTAAATAGCAGGAATATATCCTGCTACTCCAAGATTTTTTCCTGTTCCAGTGCTAGCACAGTTAATCAATTTGTTCTGTTAGGTTCCATGGCATTCTGCTCAGCAATGGAGCACTATCACAACTCACAGATAAATTGTACATGACCTCTGTAAAACAAAACATCTGCACTGTCATTCAACTGTCCCTCCTTGTGTGGCATATCTAACACTGACTGTAGATAGCACCTGAACAGCCTATTTATTCTACACCATTCCCAGGACTTGATGGGTCCTTAAGGCTTCTGAATATCTAAGAAAGATTCTCTAGCTCTCAGAGGATCTCTAGCTTCCAGTCGTGGCTATTGCCACAGTACTGAGGGTTTGTCTCACTGTTAAGGGCCACTTCAGAAGCTGAAATTTCAGGTCTAGCAAACAGCTTGAGCAGGACAAGGTACCCTCAGTCTCCTGAGCTCTTAGATAGATAAATCTCTCTTAGAAGGGATGAGTCTTTCTGTGGAAGTCAAAAAGAACCTTAAAACTTGCTATGAATATAGAAGAGCTTGAGGAAGGTGTGGCTAAGGGATTTTCTAGCTCTTTTCATGTCTGTTCTCTCAAAGTAAGGTGAACTGCATGTTCAAAAAGCACAAGGTGAGTATAGTACGTAAGTAAGTAAAGTTGGTAGGATTTGAGAACCAGAACCTGGAGCATTCCTGTGGGAAATTCACACCCCAAGCATCCTGATATGATACGTTTTAACATAAAATGGTTAAAGTCACAGTCTGCTGAGATCAACAGTCAGTTCTCACCTCCTGGGATATTAATTGCAATCAAGGGGCCAAAAGCATCTTAATTGCTCTTGTAGGGCTGATAAGAGACCAGCAAGCGTTCTTCCCAGAGAGCTCCAGTTTTTATCAATCTGTCTCTTCAGCACTAAACAGTTCTTCTGGGAACAGTTTTAACCAGTTTTAAAGTTGCACCTTGGCTTAGGAAAGCAAAGAATTTTAGGCAGGAAATAGAAATTTGTGCATTTCTTTAGGAACCCATAGTAATTAACAACAATACTAAAACTTCAGAAGCTGGATGGCTGAAAACTTAAGCTGCTTAGACAAATTCTGCATTAGAAATGTTTCTCTGTTCTTAAATGTGAAAACTTCTGACAAACTCTGTCAGACCCTCAAACTTTGTGATGAACAGCAGGATGATCCATGCTTCATTTATCCTCTTTTCTTCATTCTCATTAGTACTCAGAATAGGAAAAAATATCTGCAATGGTAATGTCATATGCAAAACAAAAAAGTTTTGCAAACAGAAGGAGAATCCTACTCTTCTGAAAAGTTCTTTCAAGTAAGGAAATCAGCAGTGATTACTAATTTAGTTTTACAAAAAAGAAACACAAAAATGGATTTATGCTTCTCCCTGCCATGTATGAAAAATATCAGGCTGTTTTCTCCCCAGTGAAGCTCTCTTGAGACCCTAATCATTCTTGCAGCAAACATTGTTTTTCATGTGCCTAATAGACTTCCACTTTCCTAGGAACGTCTCTTCCACCTGCATTCCTGATATTACACAGATTCCAGCTCCTGGAGCTGAAAGGCAAAATTCCCTCCATTCCTGAGGGACCACTGACTGCAGCACCATTAGCCACTATCTTGGGAAATATCTGCAGATCCCTTGGAGCACTTCAGAGCTGCATTTGGCAGCAGCACTTGAGGGTCTTCACACACTTCTGGAATGCAATTTCTTCAATCACAAAGCCATACACTTTGCAGT
>WBNQ01028272.1:0-13862 GCA_013401375.1 Spizella passerina | reverse complement strand
TCTCATCTCTATATTGCCCTTGAGAACTTGAAAGCAGTTATTTCTGAGATGTATTGTCTCAGTCAGTTGCTGATAACTAATTATTTAATTGACATCACAGAAAATATGCAGCATGTGTCAGCTATGCACTAAATATACTCTACTTCTTAGGATATTTTGTTAATAAGTTCATTTTTTCTTCTTAATGCAGCTGATCATGATAGATGGATTGATGGTGTATATTATATCAGGGCTCCTTAGAAATTCTGCAAAATTTTACCCACTGGTGTCTGAGCACATCAATCTATCTCCTCATTTCTTGGGCTTCAATATGTTAATAAATGGAAGAAGTTGCTGGTTTACTCTGAATCCTTCCTACGTTGTAGAGCCACTTTTTGTTCCACCTTCTTTCCCAACAAAAGGTGAATGCAGGTTTTGCTTGTTTGCCATTTTAAACTGAGCTACAACACTCAGGTGGTGTCTCTGGAGGGGGAAAAGTTAATTCTTGAAAGAGAGAGAGAAAGAGGGAAAAGAGGAAAATGCCAAGAGTAGAGGGAGGACTCTGCTTTGCAAATGAGTGCACCATTGTGTGAAAGTGAAGTTACCAGTTTGTATGTGTTCTTAGATATATAGATACCTAAATAAAATGAAAATTTAATTTTTCAAATATGAAATATAATTTGGGCATAATTTATTTTTCAGCATGTGACTAGAGACATTGAAGAATGAACTAATAGGTTCTGAATTTCTGATTAAAATCTTAGCTTATTAGTCAAGAACAGAAACCATGAAAGAACCATATTTAACACATCTGTAAATCAGGGTGACACATGCAATCATTGAATCCATTCCAGTTCATTGAATACCAGCTTGGTTCCAGCTATTCTGTGTACTAATTGCTTATTTACTCTCTGATCTAATGTAATTTCCTTCCCTGTCTAAAGCTCAGGAATGGTCAAACCACAGCAACTTATCCAGATTTTGAACAAAGTCCAAAATTATTATTGATCAAAAGGTTCTTAGAATACTTAATAATCTTCAATAATTAAACAACAGAGCTACATTATTTCCCAGTGTATTACTTTGATGGATAAATCAAATTAAAAAACCCAAGGTGAAAGAGTACCACTTAGGCTAAATGTTACTGCATGATCACACTATTTATTTTAAAAATGATCTTTCATATTAGTCACCCTTCATTCTGCAAACTCAGAAGCATCTGCTCTCCAACTCAGATGTGTCAAGCTATTTGAAGCAGTAAGATAATACCTATTTTTAGGCACTTTAGAAATTATTGAAAATTAATGGAAGTTACTATATACCAGATATTTTGTAAATATCCCAAATATTGTTCCAGAATAAAGACTTGTAGTTTATCCTACTTTAAACTAGTTTTTGCAGAGTATTAGAAAGAGAGGAAACTGCATTCATTGCATCTTCTAGATTTTTATCTGAGTATTTCTAATTGTTTTGGTCTGTGGTTAACCAGACAAAATTTGCTATATTTTGGATGAAAATAAGGAAGCATAACTTAGGCCAAGTTAACCTTCAGTGAGTCAGATCCTTAATATAGTTCACACAAATAAATAAATTTAATTGATTTACATCTAGTAAGAATCTGACCAGAGGCTCTGAAATGGCAACTCTGAATCAGCACAGGGGTATGAAATACCCACCTAAGGAGAAAGTGATGGTGATTTCCATCTGCCTGAACAAGTCTCCAACAAAGCTGGTTTTGCAGTATTAGTTTCATGTTTCCTTCTCACTGCAGGTAGTGCACTGATTATATGTTTCTTTCCAAATATTGAATGAACTGCTGGAATTTGTTCAGATGCTTGATTTATTTGCTGGTCCAGCAAAATGAGTTGAATATGATCAACACAGAACTCTCTTTTGCTTTACATTTTCATGGCTTGAAGGTCCTTCAGCTAGAAAGGCGGCTTGTCATCTATTTAGCTTTGATTTCTTTTCTTTAGGGTTGGACTGACATTTTTTTCTGCCTGACTGGAAAAGGATGCATCGAGGCATATTTCTGAAACCAGAGGATATGTACATTACAGTAAAGCAGTAAGTACACAGCCAGCAAGAGCATTCCAGGTGCAGAATAAAGAGCACAGTGGGAAGCAGCTATAAGCGGNTTTTTTTTTTCTTTTTTTTTTTAATATATACATATTATAAACAAGAATCCAAACCACAGAAATTAACTTTGATTTTCTCAAGGATATACTGCATTATGCACAATGCATGCATGAATCCAGACCTCTCCCCAAAGCCAGAAGACATTGCCAGGAGCATTCTTAGTTTTTCATTTCTGGCTTTTCTGTGACTAGGACATAGTAGGGGATCCAATTTACATGCAAGGAAAACGTGATTCTACAGTACCTGAGGCTAAGCCAAGAGTCAGCTCTCCTTACACCAAACTGTGTTGTGTGAGATGCATGAAACTCATTTTCTGAAAGTCTCTAGAGATAAAGAAAAGTGCTCAATTTGTTGTTGTGGTTTAGCCCTACTTGACAAGTAAGCACCACATGGTCTCTCAGTCCCCACACCCTTCCCCACAGTAGGATAGGGGAAAGAATCAGAAGAGCAAAAGCAGAGAGGTCTTTGCAACATCATTATGCATGAAACCAAAGTAGGTAAGGTGTTTACAGAGGTTGTGGCATCCATTGCAGCAAAGTAAAATAATGGCCAATTCAGGAAACACTATTTTGGACAAATGCTGTTGAGCAAATGAAATTACAGTATCTTAGCAGCTAAGGACAATCACCAAGTGTTATGTTTTATTCATGTAATTTACTGATGCCTTTGACCAGTCTGACATTATGAAGATTGAGTCAGTCAGAATTTATAGACAACAAGCAGAGTCAATGACAACTTGCCTCGTTAAGAAGAAATGTTGGATCACTAAAGAAATATGTTTAGTCATTTGCCTGTCAAATCCTGGTTTTAAAAAATGCTCTGAGCTGATTTCTCCTCCTGAATGAACGGGCTTGACATTTATTGTCACTGTCTTCCACCTCTGGCTTGAATTGGTGGCATGATGGAAATACCAGGTACTGTGCTTTGGTATGGGGCCAGGATGGTCTCAAAGATGCACAACCACCTGCAAGCATACAGACTCAGCTCTGACCTAAAGCATCAAACCCTGATAGAGCAATTCACTGAAATTCAGTGACTGAAATGAAATACCCTTGTGATTTTCCTTTATACCCATTATTATAGAGGGGATTTCAGGTCAGGAAAGCAATCAGAGATTCAGATATTTTAGATATAAAGAGGTCAGAGGAATGCCATCGTGCCAAATATATTTGGGGATGTTGCACAGGATCCATTTTCAGTCAATACACAGATGTCAGAATAATTTTGTTTTCTAGAACAGATACCTTATCCATAAGAACTGTAAAAAATAGGATCATCTCCTCTCACTGATTTCATACCTTCCTAACTGCCTAAATTGTAGGGGTTTGGTGCCAGGAGAGAATTTTTTGACATCACAAATTATTAGATAATATCAGTGCAGTGTATGGCTTATATTGGAAAACATTACAGATGGAATGCAAAAAAGAAAAAAAAAAGGTTGCCAACACAAGCATCTCCAGATCTTGAGATAAGATAAATCTATAAACAAGAGATAATAAGTCAAATATACTGACTACAAATAAAGCAGCTTCTGCAGAGTAATAACAACCATACCATAGCTCTCTGTGTCATGTCCTATATCAGAACACCTCATCTGATAAATTTATCTATACACTTTAGCTCCAGCTAAAATTGGAGATAAAGAAAACAAATGATACAAGAGAGCCATACAACAGAATGTCTTGTCTACCCATGTGGGAGGCTTTTTATAGAATCAGGCTTCATTTTCCTTCACTACTGTAATAAGTGACATTTAAAGGCATATCCAGCATATAACTAATATAGAATAGATTTGTTTCTGTACATATACATATATATTATGTGTGCTCATATGCAATGAGCTATAATAATCAAGCACATATCTATACACTGGGTATTTTAATGGCTAAGAAACCCTGTTGTAGTCAACAGCCAGTTTAGCTATGTGGATAATTTTAATAGACACATTACTTTAGAACAAGCCTTTACCATCTGTTCTGCCCTCTAATTACAAATGCAACAGGAATATAATTCACAATTGCATCATTAAAAAGACATAAGGAATTTAATCTATGTCTCTGAACCCCTTTAATGTAGCTTGTGTCTGTTGTGTTTTCCTTTTGCTATGTAGAACCCCTGAACCAAGGAAAACTTTTTTCTCTTGAATTCTCTCCATTTGCATTTGTTCCATAAAAGGCATTATTCATATAATGTAAGGTTACTGAACATATGTGGAATGCATCTGAACACAAATGCCTGCCTGTTGCCTATAAGCTATTCTTACATATACACTTACAGAAAATTATAAACAATCCCTCTAGGTGTCTGGCCCTATGGACAATATGCTGTCAGACATCACAAATCCAGAGCAATTGTATTTTTAAATCTGGCCCAGCTTCCATGTACTCTAATAAAAATGTCCTTATCTGCTTCAAGAGAATTAATTGATTCAGGAGAATGAAAGCAAAAACAAGCAAGAAAGTGCAAAATAAGGAGATACAATCCAGAGTATGGCAACTTAAAATAAACATGCAAAGTGTACTTTGTACAGCATATCCAATGGAAAAAGTCAAAATATCAAGCACCCAATATATGGAATTCTAAAGATAATTGGTGCTACAGCAACTCACCCACATGATAAATTCAGTGTTCTTATTATGCTTTTTTGAAAACATAAATATTATTTTGATAAGGAATAGATGTAACAAAGAAATTAGAGGGGAGGAAACAGGGCAAATACAAGGTCTGTAATTTACAGCCTGTATAGATCCCTTAAATTGCAGTTTTAATCTCAGAACAACATTCAAAAATTTTTAGACCAAAGTGTTCAGTTGATAGGTCCTAGTAATGTTGGTTTATTTTTCCCTTCATGATATTCTTGAATATTTCACTGAGACAGAGTATCAAGCTGTGTCCCCTTACTTTTTCTCTCTTTTACCTGTTTTCCATTCCTTCATACAACAGCAAGGCTCATCCAGCAGAGAATAGTTTCAATTGCTTGTGCATCATCTTGTATACTTATGGGGAAAAAGTAATTATTTTCTCTGAAGAAATTAATAATTAATTTTATGAAAGGGTATTAATCCAGCTCTATTCCTTTTAAGAATATTTCTTAAGTAATAAGATGATCTGTCTTAAGCTTCTGCATTAATTCTCTGGAGTTTCAGTTCTCTTCCTTTATGTTTTACTGAGAAATTCTTACCATGAGAAACAGGCTAAATAAGCATTTCATATCAATATTGAATTTATAAGAGTATGGAGGATCTTTCTTAGCTATACTTTTGCAGTGGAACTAGTTTGCACCATATGCAACTTTATAGGACATTGAAACAGATGTTTCTGGTAAAATTTTAAAACGAACTGCAAAACACAGTGCACAGAACTGTTTTCAAAATTGGGCTGATTAACTAGATGACTAAAAAGTAAAGCCAAAGAAAGTATTGAGAGCAACAGCTATAATTTTCCTACTGATAGTAGTTTATGGCATGCAATGCCACAGAGGTAAAGAACAGAATATTTCTACATGTCTCTGGTGCAACCAGTTTCCTTTTAAATGTTATGTGCTGAAATGCTTCAATGCACTCAGAGAAAAAGAAAAGAAATAAAAAGGGGGAAAAAATACAAACCAAAAACAAAAGCACACCTAGATTAAACAAAAGCTTAGACATTACAGGAAAGCCAAAATACCAGCAGGTGTTCCTCCTCACTTTGTACTCCAGCCCAGGAAAATAAACTATCACACTACATGGAGAAAGTGTGAGTCACTGAACATTGTAAATTTTTCTAATGCATCACAGCTACAGAAACACCTGTGCTAAACACAGTAACATTGTGCTAATCCTCTGTGAATATTTCAACAGCCCTGCAGTGTTTTCTTTCCTTTCCAGCATGCTGGGGTGGTCAGTGTTTTCCTTTCTCCTCCTCTCCACATGGCTCCAGGTTTGAACTCAGCCGGAGTGCCTGGCCAGGGTCCTGGGGCCAGCAGTGTCCCCAGGCATGGGGGCCAGCCTCAAACACCCTTCCTGGGGAGCACCAGGCCACCAGGAGCACTCTGCTGCTTCTCCTTCAGCCCAGCCAGGCACAGGGCTACTCTGCTGGCATCATTTTCTGTTGCTCTTTTCTTTCACTGTGCAAGAAAAGATGCTGCAGCTTGTCTGGGCGACAGTTCTGTGCTTTAAAATGGCTGCATGTTCACAGCAGTATTTTCATGCCATCCCTTGGGCTGATAATGGCCAAAGAAGGTGGAGGATGATCCCAACCAATATGATTCAAGTGCACCAAGTGAATCACAGGGAAAATCCAGTTTAAAACTCAGAGGACAGTGCCTCACTACCTCTCCCAAAGAGCAGCCACCCTGAACAGTCCTGCTTCACCCACACCTGCCATGGGGTCCCCCAAGTGTTCCCACTGCCTCTGGGCCACTCCAGGGCCTGCCCCATGGCAGGAGGAAGCAGGAGGGCTCAGGGAACCCCGAAAATGTGCTGGAGGACCTGACCCCACAGATTTTCCTTCATCCACAGAGCTGAGGTCCAGGGTGGGTGACTGAACCTCATCTGTGTGTCACCATCCCTGCCAGGGAAAGCTGAGGGGGAAAAGCCCAGTGGGGAGGAGACAGCCCTTTGGGGCCCCACAGCTTCCTCAACCCAACTCTTTTCTATCTGACATTGAGCACAGGCTGGGAATGCCATGAGAGGACATTTAAACCCTGTAGTCAGGATTTAAGCTAATTGCTAGTACTGGAGATTAGGCCAGGCTTTGGAGGGAAAGGCTCAGCTTTGTCCCCTTTGGCCCCATGGAGGCTGCACAGGCCGCACCAGGCCCACAGGGAAGCACAGCTCACCCCAGGGCAATCAACTGATGGAGGCTGAGGATCCTCACATCCCCCTGCATCTAAGGGGAGGCAGAAACTAAAAGGACACCCAGATCAAGGGCTGTGATGCTGCCGTTTGGATTACATGCAGCTCAAGTGCAGTTTATTGCACAGCTGACAGGCTGAGAGGGAGCCAGAGAGCCAAAAGCAGCTTTCCTGTAGCTCACAAACTTCACAATTTACATGGCAGCTCTCTTCTAAAGTCAGGCTTTTCATCAGAGATCACCATGGTTTTCATCAATGAAAAAAAACCCAACTCAAACCTCCCCCACCGTGTTCAGTACTTGCAGAACTGGTTACCCCTCACTCTTATTCAGGTTTAATTAAAGACCATGAGCACCACTGTCTTGTCTCCCTGCCTGGAGCTCCTGGGATTCATTTCCCACCTTGCAAGCCCAGCCCTGCACACTGTTCCCACACAACAGGAAAGAGAATTCTGACCTGCAAGGCTACAGCTCAAATATATCATGAACACTAACTTAGGAATTACTGAGTTAAAAGAAAAAAACAGTACCACAATCTAGTCACAATCCACGTCCTTAATATTTTTTTCAGGTAATTTCTTCATAAAGTGGGACACTTGGAAGACATTCACAGAACTAATGGGATGCTAAGATAAAAATTCCAGTCGAAAAGAATATTCCACACAGAAAAATGTTTTCCTTTTGGCAGAACTGATAAATTTTGGTTTATAATGACCTCTATGTAGATAATAAATGGTAGTTTTTACCAGTGAACTGAGAGGGAGAGGTCAAGAGCTACCAAGGGTAAGACTAAATGAATGAGTCAAAAAGGTCCCATTTACAATTGCCAAGTGTGTGAATTCCACTTCCTCATTAATAAGTTGTCTATAAGATAGGAGATATAATGAGAAAGTAAATCTTATCTAATCAGTTAAGTACACTTCTTCACACAGAAAATTTTATTTTTGTGGAGAAAATTGTCCTGTTGTTTTCTGTAAAATATACTTTCCACAAACCCCAACTTGACAGACGACACAGACAAGGAACATGAACATGATTCTATGGCAGCATTTACAGAGTTGTGTCTATGATTTTTGAGCTTACCTGCATTGCATTCCAGGGTCTGAAGCCACTCTGAGCTCACCACAGACACTTGGGGGATGGATTGAGGGTTGTAACACTGGTCTTGTCACCTTACTGGACTGGGAGCATCTCACCTTCCACCAAAGCTGACAACTTAGAACCCCTAGAAGTGCACTGATCTCATTTTCCCAGTCAATAGGCACAAGCTGATTCCTTCTGTCATGTTCTGACAGACAGAAAAAGCAGCTACAATGCCAAGAGTGGATTCTGATTAAATAAGTAATTCTTTTATCTTCCATTGTAACTCTTAACAGGGCAAAGTGAACCTTTAAAAAGATGTTAATATGTGCCATAAATTAGGAAAAAATCCATTTTAACCTCTACCATGGTTGATATTTTAGTGAATTTACAAGGCTCCATGATGTTACTCCTGAGAATTCTTTATTCCAAGTGGAAATCAACCATGTTCCAAAACCAGAGATGAAATCTGGTTTATCACCCATAGGTGTTTAATAATTCTGCTTCATTGTCTGCTTTCTATTCTTATCATGTCAACAGCACAAAAAATTACTTGTTAATGGCAAAACCAGTTGAGAATTCAACTTTCTGCTGTCATCAGTGGCTTGATTTATCTTCTATCATGTCAGAGAAATCACCAGTTAAATCCACATTTTTATTCTTGTCTTCCAGCCTATTCAGGTTCATGAAATAAGTCTTGCAGGCAGTTTTCTCACTGGAGATTGAGTTAATCAGCTCTTCAGAAAGCCATTGCCTGAGTAGAAACACCCCTGGTCTGTATGCAGCTCTAGAAAAAGGCAGGATGGTAGAGTTGTATTTTACTTGATCAGGTTTTTCTAATTCCTCAAGAATTTGGTGCAGTTATATGAGTGGACACATGACTGAGGAAATGCCAAATTCTTCTACTTCTGGGTGTTTCCAATGCTTCAGAAGTTGTTTTGAAAGAGCACTCCATATTCAAAAATTTCTTTCAAAGGGCTCAGCTTCAGAATTACTCCTTAGATTCATGTTTCAGGCTGCAAGGTAAGAGTGGCAAATAATCAATCACACAATTGCCATTTGCAAAGACTTTGTTTTCTAAGATAATTAGAGTTCTTCAGGAGTTGTCCAAAGATATTGATAAAAAGCATCAATAAATCTACTGCTGCTGTTGATTCAGATTTTACTCACAATTTACTTTGCTGGGGTTATATCTCAATGAACTAGAATCAGAAAAAATATTACAAGGTCAGGCTGTTTTATCAAAACCTGTAAAGTTTAACTAGCATGCCAATATTCTTTTGTGCCATGTGCCTTTAACTACCTCTTCTGAAAAAGAAAAAAAAAGTGAAAATACCCAAGGAAATTATTACACTGAGTCAAACTTGATTTGTCAAATCTCACTACCTCTCTCCATTAACAACTTTATAGCAGACACTCCAGCAAGTCACCCAAGAACCTGGGCTAGCAACAGCCAAACCTTGGGAGCTGCTTAACCTCCTCAGCAGTGCACAAAAATACATTGTGTAAATGGACTGGAGACCTGGAGGACAAACATCATTTATTTTCATTTGCATTGCTACTTTATGTAACCCTTTGATGCAACAAGGAGCATGAAAAAAATGGTTTTTAAGACTGTAATATCTTAAGGTACTACTGCAATGAAAATATAATTTTTTTTCGCAAGTAATACACATTGACCAAATCTGTAGTAAATTTATTGGAAAGACATTAAATTATTTTTGTTGCCATGTAATGATTTTCCACAAAAAAATGTAGAAAACAACATGTTAAACAAAGCTCTATTCCTTTATGGACTTGTGCCAGTCTCAACATGGATGACTGTATTTGAGGTCTTAAAAAATGCCAAATATCAAGGTAACTTAGGACCTTGAACTACAGCCACAGGTTGAAGTTCAGCATCCACAGGATGTCAGCTTCACTAAAGTTGTTGCAAGTCAGGTATAAACCTTATGCAAGATCTTTGTAGTACTTTGAGGACCTCTTTCCCTGGCAGGTGTGCCCCCTCTGCATGTGGAGCACAGCTCCTCCCTGGTTTGTCCCTTCACTCTCAGTGATTACAAACAATGGACTCATCCAAGCCCACCCTCATTTTCACAAAGCACACTGGTGAATGTGACTGCTGCCAGCATTTTTCTAGCCAGCACATTTGTCATCAATGCCATGTTCTTCAGTGGTGAAATGCTGCTCCCTACCTTTGGGAACACCTGAAATACCTGAACATGTATGTGACTGGAGTGGTTTCAAGATAACCACATGCCACTAGATAAATAAATCATTCAAATCACCCAGCATCAAAGTAATGCACACACTGAGCTCACAGGACAGTTTATTATCTCACTTTCAGTGACACACAGAGCATCATTTTTCACCTTTGGCACAGCTCATAAATTCTCCGACATCTTGTAATTGAGTAACTGAAGTTGTCAAGTGCATACTTTGTATTTCAGTTTATGCTAATATCAGTGTCCAGAGTCTGAACCTGATTTTGCTCCAGCCTGCTCCAGAGTTCACTCAGGATCACAGCCTGACCAGTCCAGCTTTGGAAACCCACAAGAGGAAAGTTTGAGCACATGCAAATGCTCTGGTTCACCTTTATTAGAGAACTTTTCTTAGGTACCCAACTTCCTTTGTCAGTCTGAGGCTGTGTGTGCACCACCTGTACTCACACTCAGACAGATATTTCCAAGCTCCTCTAAGTCAGCACAAACACCAGAGTCAAGGATGTTGTTGAGTGGAACTGCTGGGAATCATCACCCAGCTGCCCACAAGGAACAACGTGCTCTCCTCAAGGCAGTGACATAAAAAGCTGTAGTGGAACTCTACTCAGCAAACAGGTCAAAGAAAAACAAGAAATGCTAAATAGATCATGGCAGTAAACTCCATTATTATTTAAGATATTGTAGACAAATAATTTAAATGAAATAAAACCCAACAGTTTGCTTAAGAGAATTATGGGGACTACTCTGTATTTATTATAGAAAGCAATATTTCCCCATGCTTTAATAATGTTTAAGAAACTGAATTTTATCACATTTTGGCAATGGAAGGCATATTTTATTCTGTTTTATTATTCTTTAAGGGTGTTTTTTTGGACTCCCTTATATATTACTTATGCAAATTTTATATCCCCCTTTAAACATTGGAAGAAATTTAATGGTGCTAAGACACAGTAGGGCATTTTAGTGACACCATTCAATTTTTTTTTCCAGTCCTTACTGTTAAAATTCAGAGAGTATTTATTTCCTCTTTCTTCCCTCTATGGAGTCACTGATGATTTGTCCTGGTTTTGGCAGTAATGACAGCAGAATTATACAACCCTTTCACCACTTCAGTTTCCCTAGGATTAAGGAATGTGATAGTATTGCAGCATTCCCAAAGTGGGTCAGGATTGAGGAGTTGAGTTTTTTGTCTGTCACCAATTCAGAGATAAATCACAATGATGCCACCATAAAGAGGCTGTATTTTCAACAACGGTGACTGCCACATAAATGAGTTTTTAAATTGTGCTATGGTATCTTTCAAGTCACCATTATCAGTGCCAAAAATCTTCTGGGTCTAAATTGCATGTCACGTATTTAATCTACATAGCATGTGGAAACAAAAAACCATCTCAGATACCTTGATTTTTCCCTGGGGAAAAGCACAGAAATTTTACCATGGTAAAACTGCAGGTGGCCATATGGTGAACATTAGATTTCCAGAGCCGGAAAAGCTGAATCCACATTCCAGAATGCACTGAGAATCCATATACATATTAAAATTTTAGAGAGAACTGTTGCATTCTTATTCTCAATGGATGTGTTAGTAGAACTTGTGACTTTAAGTACCCTTCTGGTAAAAAGATTGCTTTGTAATTTGAAAGCACTGCAGACATGACACATGTTGTGGATGTCAAGCCTGGCTTTTTTGATATATGGTACCACTGTTTTTATAAAAACTGTCCTCTCATTGAAGTTCTATACATTTAATACTCCTTATATATCACAGTAAATTTTAATGTACAAAAGTAATGCAAATAGGAGCTATGTGTGCAAGACTGCTTGCAGAATTAGACCCTACTTTTATTCTTTATATTTTGAAACTCATGGTGAGATGTGCATCATGATAAATCATGCTATGAGCATTTTATATAGCAAAAAGGGGAACTTAAATTTTAGCACACTGAAGCAGGGATAAATGGGAAATTATTTCCATGTTCTTGTATTTCTCCTTTTGATTCTCTGGTTCCACAGAGTATTTTAAGGGCAGATCATGAAGTACTCATTTCTTGGAAAATTTAAAAGTTTTAAGAAAACCAGTGTTTCTTTGCAAAAATAACACAGAACATCAGCATCACTAATTCCTTATTTCTTTTCAGTTTAAAATATAACACTATTTTATGTTAATTCCAACACAAACTCCAGATTAAATCTTAACTGTCTCACACCTGTCCAAAGTTAATAGATATATATGTTCTTGTTCTACCTGTTTATGAGTTTTTCACACATTTTTCTCACCTTTCTGTCATAGAGTGATAATGGATTTTTGAGACACTTTAAATCCTTAAATATGCAAAAAGTGAGGCAGGGGGGCAGTTAATGTGGCTCATTTACATCAACTACAGTACAAAAGAACAGAAATGAATCATGGAGTCACAGTGAAACAAGGCATGTTATTTAGTGGAAATGATGCACTCCTGCCAACAGAGATAATGATAATTATAATGTAACTTAAAACATTTTCTGTCTACATAACTCCTGCCACTACTCTATGTCCTAAAAATCACACTAAGATTTATGACAAGATAAAAACCTTAATTATATCAAGCATATGAAGATGAATTAATTTTAATATGCTTGGCTTCCTTTATATGATTTTAAAAAGTAGCCAAATGTGACACTATTACATATAGCATGAGAGCCACTTTGAATTTATCCACAACCAGTTTTTTGCCATGCAACATAAGTTTGATTTTGCTCAGTTATACTCCTGCATTGCAAATCTCAATGTAGTAAAATTACATAACATTAAGACTTTTGAATGGAATCTATCAGGTAATGATTTACAAATTGGATCAAAACAGAAAAATACTATGTTGATAACCTTAGTCATGTTTCTAGTCATGTTTAAAATCCAAGTATGCTTCCATTTTCAATTCTAGGCTTGCCACAGCAAATCAGAAGGATCTGTCCTGGAAAAATCATCTCCTCAGGTTGAACACATGCAGTATAATAGTAGAAATAAAAATTTTTGCAATCCAACTCAATATATGATATTCCATTAAGAGACTTCCTGATAAAATCAGCAAACAGACAACAAAGATTGATTAATCAATAAGTAGGCATGGCCTTATTACAGTGTACAAATTAGACACTCAGGATATATTGCTTTATAGGCAAGATTTCTCTTCTACAAATATTCTCCATAATTGACTGTAGTGACCTTTTGGCAATACTGAAAAACATCCTCAATTAATAAGCTTCTTTTGCAAAACAGATCACAGTGGGGAGAACTACATGTCTTGCACAGTAAGAGTTCAGAGAAAAGAAGGAAAATGGTTTTTAAACTCCTTCAGTGGGGAGCAGATAAGAGCTTTACTTTCCCAAGCAGTATTTGTTTAATAAAAGCAATGCAAAGACACTTTAGCATTGGTGCAATATTTCTAGAACCACATCACCAGCTGAGTTCAAATCTCTTGGTCCCTCTGCTACTGAGGAATAAACTACAACTTATGAATTGTTGCTAAATGTAGATCAGAAGTTTACAAACAAATTAAAAATGCTGGGAAACAAAAATGCTTTTGTTACAAACAAAGAAAAAATGCTTCTCATTTCTATCCTGGTCACCTG
>WBNQ01028268.1:0-18105 GCA_013401375.1 Spizella passerina | reverse complement strand
CTTTTAATTTTCACTTCAAATAAAGTATTCTGAGTGATATTTTAAAAAACATCAACAATAAAAAAATAGAAAGAGAAGAGAAATACACTATTGTGTATGCAAAATTTTCTTATGTTCTCACACCAACCCTTTTGAAGAAATTCAAACAGGTTTTCCTTAAAAGGTACCTCAAAGGCCTGTGAAGAGCTATGTGAACAGGTTTCACATTGAAGCTAGCAAAGTGAGTAATGCAGAGCAGTCACCTACACTTGCAATCTTCTGTCTTTGCATAAAAACCCTTCTTTCAGGTTCCACAGGGAACAACTACTTGACACCATTTGACATGTCTGGAGTGTGCCCAGTACAGAAGCATTCTGAAAAATCACTCAATATTATTCAAAACACCATTAAGGATAAGTGAATTTCAATTCATGGGTCTCTGGGAAGCTGGATTTGCCATCTGGACTGCGGATGATTTCATTAGGAGGCACACTGGCTCAGGTGAGTCACACAGGGCCTTGCAGCTCTATCTGGGTCAAATTTGGCCATTACAGCAGAGACAGAGAGAGAGGGAGAGATCACATCCCAAGTCTTTGATTCTCTCTGGCCTGATATGGAAGGAAAAATATGGTTTGTGCTGTTCAGAGAAGTTAAAGAGAAAGGATTTGCTAAGACTTTTTTAAGGGATTTTCTTTCTAAAGTATACTTTCTATAGTATATACTCTAAAGTATATTTTAAATTATATTTAATTATTTTCTTTCTATAGTATATTTTCCTGGAGGCCTCATTACTACTTGCATAAGAACCCCCAAAACCAGATCAGCCCTGCTGCACTGCTGACATTTCTGTCCTTACCTCACACCAGCATTGGCTCAGGGCGCATCCCCTGCATGTCCTGGGTGTGGCTGGGAAGGGACCCCCAGCCATGGCAGCGGGGTCAGTTTGTGTCACTGTCCCTCACAAACTGATCCTCCTTCCCTTTGCTGAACTGCCCACACTGGGACTCTGATCCTCAGTGCACAGCCTTGGCTCAGGATTAAATATTCTGAATATTTAGTCCATGGAGAGGTGATGGCAATGAAGAAGAGCTCACAGATGACAATGTTAATCACAGTACATCCTTGTCTGCAAGCAACCTCTGAAATTCATCCCACCAAACCTATGGAACAATTAAACTCAGGTGGACCTTTGATTAAAAATAACAGTTAGGAACATTTACAAATTCAAAGGGAATATGTTATATTTTTACAGCATAGATGGCAGAATTACAGATTGTTTCATGAATCCAGCAGGAAAAATTTAATTAAGATCAATTTAATTAATTGCTGCAGACCAAAATTAGTATTCTGTTAGTGCCAGGACATTTACTTTCTCCTCTCATTTTTTTTCCAAACTGTGGAGCTCTCCCTCAAATGCTCAATATATTCCTGGGAATTGCTGTTAAATTTAAACACTAAAAAAAAAAAAAGGAATAGTTAGGTAACAACTGCCAAGGAATATTAACATTTTTCTTTTCTCAGTTACTGTAGATAATTTCGCTCCCCTCCCTCATTTTGGTATTTTTGCCTTGTGCACCATTTGTCATGGTTCTTGAGCTCCAAGCCCTGACAGCAGCAGGTGGGATTCAGCCCTCTCATTTCTTTAGGGCATCAGGAGCAAGTAGGCATTGAACCCACTCTCTGAACCTGCCAGACTTGTTTCTGCTGAGAACCATTTCCTGACAAAATATCTTATCTACTCATAAAAAAAGTATCTTTTATAACTAGAGTAAAAATGAATCATGCTGGTCCTTTCCCACTTTCTGCGGAGGATCATGAACAGAACCTGCTCACTCAGGTCACAGGGCTGGAGCACAGGAGAATACCTTTAATTCTGTGGTAGGTCTCACAGTCCAAGTTAAAGAAACCAAAGGGTTTCTAAGGCTACAAAAAATATCTCTTTATGTAAATAGCCTTCAGTTATCATTCATACATCTATGCCATGCGTAGGCATATGTCTATCACTGCAGTTCAAAAAATTAATTGATTAATGATTTTAATGATTAATGAATTAATGATTTTGCCTGCTGTCCAACACAGGATGGGATGTTGAAAGGGATCAGGAAAATGTGTGGCATCCTCCTGCTTCTGTGTCATGGAAGGAGAGAGAATGGTGTAGAAGAACAACATCATCCAAAATATCCTGTGCACATCATCTAGGAGTCAAAAACCCACTTCCTCCTGATCTGAGGGAGATCCTGGAGGAATTTATGCAACTCTGGTACCTACAACAAGATATTACTTAATCAACAATGATTATTCTGAAAACCCTCAGCTGAGAGATATCTAGTTTTCATGAGTAGGTCCCTGCTCCCTCCTTCTCCATGTTCTAGAACTGCCACAAATATCACCTCCCTTTCTCACCCAGGGAATCTCCCTCAACTTTCTGCACCCAGAAACCAGGGCAAGGAGTGGCAACCTCTTTCCACAACACCATCACATCCCTGCCCTTAATTACTGCCACTGTTTCAAGGCAAAGCAGGCAAACCAAAAGAAACTTCTGTGCAAGAGACAGATGTGCCAAGAGAAGATGCAGACATGGTTGTGCCCCTTTCACACCTAAAGCAAAAGAATATACCCAGTCTGTTCTGGGGGATCACATCTGGCACTTATTCACAGTAGCATCACAGGACAGAAAAAGAAGATTAAGCACATATCTCCAGCCATTTAAAATCACCTATATATAAAAATGCTCTTATACTATATGGTACATAGTATATAATATTTGCTATAGAATGCTTACTATATTGTATAAAGTACATATTATATAAATATATTTAACTAATTCAATTGAACTGCACCTTGGAAACAGATTTCTCAGCACTTGGACCTTGCCCAGGGCCAGGATTCCTTCACATCTGAAAAATGAGAACTGCTTTAGTTCTCCCAAAAATTCTTCATTTCCACCAAATGACCACATCACAAACCCTCCTGACAGGGTACCACACTCATCACATGAAAAGGACGCAGATTTCTGGAAAATGTTGCCAAATGTTGCCAAAGGAGTTCCCCCTTCACTGAGTAAGTAAAGGTCAATGGAATTGCAAGGGTTTTTTCCAGCAACCAGACAACGTGACTGAAATCCTTTGGGCATGTCCCCTCGTGTACCCCACTGTGCTCCTGGCATCCAGAGGGAAAAGTGTTTTTCTAATCAGCATGCAGGGCAGATGAGCTATGGTTGAAAGATGATTGCTTGCAGCCCCCCCCACAAATCCCCAGTATCAACAGTGTTAAAATAATACAAACATCATTAGTGACAAAGACAGATTCATTGCCTCCAGCCAGACTATGCTTGTTAAAGGAGTTCTGTACAGCTCCATAACTGGATATGAATTCTAATAAAGTTTTTTTAAAAAATGTGATGGTATTCCAAAAGCAAATGTGCAAAACAGGCAGTTCTGATTTAAAAAATCTACTCCTTGTAACTCCTCAGAGACCCTGTGGGTTTGATGAGAAAGGCCCTTTTTTCCCTTTTTTTGAACACCTCTTACAAAGAACACAGAAAGTAGGATTCTTTCCTTATTCCCACTCCCAAACATTTTGGGTCTACTTAAAAGAAGCAATTATTTATGTATATGTGCATACACTGTGAAGCTGCCCAGACATGCAGCATGCAGAAACCCATGCAGAAAACTTATTCACAGTAATGAGGCATAACCATGCTCTAATCCCAGAGGGAGAAGATTCCTTGACTTCCTTCTCCAGAAGGTCACGTTCACTCTGAGATGATGCTGTTGGAGCTCCCATCAGTGCTAGATTTTATTGAAAAGAGACAGAGTGAATCTGAAGTGACAGATATCCTGGGAACTCTTCCAGGATATACAGTAGTTCTAGAAAAGTAGGGCCATTTAGTTTGTATTTGCACTCAGATGCAGAAGGAATGAGTATAATGGCAATTATAAAAGGAAAAATGAAAAAAACAATAAAAGACAAGGACACAACAATGCCAAGCTCAAAGAATTTTCTCTGTGGACAGATGCTCCATCCCTCCTTTCGAAAAAGACTCTCAGTTTTTGTCCCAGCCATGGATTTTTTAGGAGGACAGAAACCACCACCTAGAGTTGAAAATAAGATTCTCTGGGTTTTGGTGTGGAAGTTTTCATTAGAGGTACAAGGGCAAAAAAAGACATATTCTCTTAGCAATTTAGCAATGAAGAGCCAAGTGGATACTTCACCATGATGGCAGCTCAGGTGCTGCTTGGCAGGAGCTGCAGTTTGGAAGGATAAAGCCATGGCTGAGCCAGAGCTCCTACACCTCAGTGCCACCCACACTCTGCCCCAGCTGCAGGACAGCCCTGCCATTCCCAGTGGGATAGTGGGGAGCAAAGTACAGGGCAGGATGGATCAACAGCTTGGCTGAGTCAGCTTGTGCACTGGAGAAGCTTCTGAGGGAACAGGAGGCTAAAATTGACCTTAAGGGTTCTCCATGTGGAAGTACAGATACAGCCTTCGAGCTTGGACCAAGCACAGGGAATGACATATGAAACACACAGTCACATAACTAAATAAGAAAGATAGTAAATAAACTCCTACATCTTTCTTTACACTGTTTTGGAGAGTGTACTTAAAAGAGAGAAAGATGCATTGCTGCTATTTTGATTTTTTGTCAGGAGGGGTGTGTTTCAGACTTCAGAGATGCTACAGAAGCAATTACAGTGGCAAATAAAACTATTATTAAAACCCTGACGTTTTTAACTGCTATTTGCGTGTAATCACTCTTAAATAAATGAAGGAAAAGTAAATGCTAGGAGAATAATTTGCTGTTAATCAAGACTAATAAAGTGAACAGCTTCATTTCCTTTCCAGACTTGTCTGATTTTAATCTCGCTGAAGTTTGACAGCAGGAGAAAGCAAAAAACAAAGTTATGCTGTGATGGTGTGTGTGCAGTAAGAACCTCTAGAGTCTCACTATTGTGGGTCTTGTTCTTTATCTCTCCCTTACTTTTTCCCAGCTCTAATGTAGCTGATCTGTTTAGGTGTGCATTTTTACACACTAGGATTGGTATTAATATAATGCTGAAAACTCTGAAATCCTGGACACTTCACCTTTATCCTAAAAAACCACCATTCCTTTCCAGAAACTGGGCCCTTCTCCAAGAAAAAAACTCAAAAATATTTTGAGGGTAGATGCAAAGTGTGTCCCTGATTTTGATGCTGTTATTTTACCACTGCTCCTTACTTCTAACCACCTAGATTGCAGACTTTCACTTAACAGTGGGACCATAGTCTATTTATAGATCTGTAGAATAGGAAAATGGAATCAACGTCTTTTTCATAACCTAATTTTAATTGATTTTGCTAACTGAAAGAGTGAGATTTTCCTCCTTAGGAGCCCATATTGGGATCTGAGCAAAAATCCTGTTCCAAGGTTATAAAGTTAGTGCAGTATCTGACATAAAAAGCAGAAGTGGCCACTTGGCTCAATCCTATTGAGTTCCTGTAATGATATCTGTGTGCAGCAGTGATGAAGGCACATGACTCTGTGTAACCACAGGCAAAACTTTTATGAATGGGTGCTTATTATTCAGTTCTACATTGTGCATCTAATAATTTCTGAATGGAAAAGAAAATTCAGTTCACTCCAATCACAATACATTGTTGCTGGTAAAATTGAATATAGCTTCAACAATGACAAGAGAACTGCCAATAAATTTATACTAGATGTAAGCAAAGGTGGGAGAAACTTCCACAAATGCTGCAGAGTCTTTTAAACCAGCAAAGTTTGATTTTCATAATGACTCTACTCGCAAAGCACCTCATTCTTTTAATTTATCCTGTTATTGGCCCATTCAGGAGGAATGATACTGGCAATAAAATAGAAATCAGATGTTCTGTGAGAGCCCTACAGCAACTCCTCTCCCTCCTCCCTGTTTTCCTTTGCCACCCCTACACCTCTGCATGCTCTGTGCAGCCAGGGCTGGGCTGGGCTCACTCCAGCTCTCTCCCTTATGGCCATGTAAGTGGGGATCTGCACTGCAGCATTTGTGAACAATCTGTGTGAAAATCCAAATCAGTCCTGTGCGGAATAGCAGAATACCTGATAGGCCTCACAACTTCAGTTCCGCCTGTGTTGCATGCACAATAATAACAATAATAATAACAATAATAAAGCCAGAGACATTAAGGTCTGGTATCCAAAACCTTCACCTCCATTTGCTCTTTTTGGCACTAGTTCCACACCACCCTAAGTACTTCTCCTCATAGGCCTGTCCATGAACTCTCCCATGGCTCTATAGTTCTATTCTTCTCATCTCCTTCTCTTTCCCA
Organism: Spizella passerina; assembly: GCA_013401375.1. NCBI lineage: Eukaryota > Metazoa > Chordata > Aves > Passeriformes > Passerellidae > Spizella > Spizella passerina. The sequence continues at coordinate 11,820 of WBNQ01028268.1, read as the reverse complement.
GACATTTTGCTGCCTTTGGTGTCTCAGGGGCTTCCACAATACCTGTCATATATGTCAGGGCTTGTTCCAGGGCCAGATACAGCAGTGCTGCTGACAGGTGGAAGAAGGAGGAGGAAGGGCTGTGCTGTGACATGACAGCTCTGTCCTTATTCCATCCCACAGACCAGTGCAAGGACAGTGAACACGATGAAAGGTGAGGTGATTTTTCTCTCAGATTCCTGTGTAAATCCGTTTTATGTCACCTCTTCTTTCAGAATTTGGAATTGACAGAAAATGAAATAGAGGGTGGGAATATCAGTATGTGGGAACTACCTAAATCTACCTCTACCCAAAGCCCAAGCACAAAGCTCTTCATCTGCTTCTCCATTTTAATTTCCAGGTTTCCATGAATACATTCACCAAATAAATCTATGAGAGGGGAGGAATAAGTTTTTAATCCCTGTTAGTGAATACTTCCAGAGAAAGATTTCATATTCATGCTGTTCTAACCAGGCATTTGATGTGGCTCCAGTTGGAACACACACACGTGTAACTGTTGCACCAGGGTCTGGCTTTCAGTAGTGTGATATTTGCAATGGTTGGCTTGGACTCCATCTGGAGGTGGTGAATTATTCATAGGAATCAAATGGGAGACACTTGTAAATACAAAAAAGACATCTCCTTCTTTGAAATAGACAGTTTTCAAGGATGAGAACTTAATTTTAGAGTAATAAGGAGCTCAATGCTCATGTGTGGTTTAGCCCTCACTTTTCCCCAGTATCTCTCCCCAAATTGTTTACGGTAATCTGGGAAGAATAGGAGAACAATTTGAAACCATACACTGTGCTGTAATAGGCCTTCTCTGCACTGTCCTTTGCTAAATCTCTGCCATACCTTAGGAAGGAATTTAATCTCTACAATAATTAAAATCACTTCTATTCTAAGAAATAAAAAAATGTAATTGCTTTTTTTTTTAACTATTATCTCTCCTTGTTTTCTAGATTCCTATTTGGAAACTTGAATGGAAAACATTTTCCTTAATTTAAAAAAACAAACACACAAGCTCCAAATACTACTCTTTGGTTCAGACTGGCTTTGGAGCTAAACATTTTAATTGCTTGCAGGGTTTGGTTCTTTCAAGAAATTCTTTGCCAGTCTTGGATCCAAGAACGGTTTCTGTTAACTCAAGATTTGAGAAAAGTAAGAAAAGCATAGAGAGGGGAAACTAGAGTGCAAACTAAATGTCTAAGTGATAAAGCTGTCATATGCCTAGAAAAATTGGGCCAGCAGCATTGAACTGTACAGTCCTACTGAAGAAGAGTCTTTATGCCATTCAGATGATGCTAGCATTTAAAATCTCTACACTGGAACAGTTTTTCAGAATGTTGTTCCTCTTGCATCTCAGTTTTATATTCTCCTTTACAGTATTTCTTAAATTATTAAAATTAATTCAATTATTTTTCAGCAGCACCCTCCAAGACTGATAACTTATTACCACCTTTGAGAGATACAAAAACTTCTGTGCAAGCATGTAGTGAGTTTTCCAGCCCAGCAGTCATTCAAGGAGGCCATTAAAAAACAATAAAAGGTGACAACTCTTCAACAAATTCCACCTTCCTTCTGATTTTTCTGGCCATAGTACCCCTTCTTCAAATCTTACAATCTTTATCAAAGTTATACTTTCAGGTGTTACTCCAGTTTTGAAGCTAAATCTAAGTTTTGTGACAAGCCTTTGCCAGAGGATTCAGAGAGATGTTCAGCTAAGCCAATGTAAGTTACTTGGAGAAATAGCATGACTAAAATGTGAAACACCTCTCTTTTTTATGCATGTATTATACTCTTTTTGGTCTAGATAGGCTGTGGACAGCACACAGAACATCTAATAACAGCTCATGTCTAAACAGGCTTTTATCTTGTTATCGCTCCTCTTTCCTTTATCAGCAATGACAAACCCCGTGCTTAAATTAAAATTTCTACTGAACACAGCTGAATCTTGTGCAAGCAGGGACAGTAATATTGATATTTAAACCCAAGCCAAACCTGGGGTGAATTTTAAAGTCTGGCACAACAATTATGACCCTCTGCAAATACATCAGTTCTTATATAGGTAGAGTTCAAGAACAAGGGATGGCTCTTAGCACAGGCATAAGCACCTCCAGGAAAAAGTTCTGTAAATGGAAACTTGAAGTGCTTGTGAAACAAAACCAGTAGTATTTATATACTTTACAATTGTTCTTTGACCTCCTATTTTGTTCCCGTAAGTTCTTGTCTCACTGGAGGTGCAAAACAGTATTAATGTACAAATAATCAGTCACTGTTGTTATTATTTTATTGTACAGGGAGAAATCCCTTCATTTAACCCTGTTGAAAATAATGTTGGCCCTTAGATTCTCATGTTGACTGCAAAGGGAAAGCACTTTTGTCAGCTTTTTCTGGGGAAAGCAGTGAGAAATGTCCCAAGCTTTTCAACAAACATCCTGGGAGCTGTCCAGGAACTGTGGCACTTGAGTCATTACAGCTACTCAGCTTGCCTGGATTTGGACTCACATTTTTCCTAACTGGGGCTTGTTTGACAGACATTGAGGGCAGAGTGAAGGGTGCAGCTTTGTTCTCCCTCCTTCTGAAGCTGAATCACTGTGTAGCCAAGGGTACACAAAGTAGGCAATCAAGAGCAATAATCCCTGGGTACTGGAGGCAGTCTGAGTTTGTGGGGTACATTTCAGGCACTGCCAAGCTTGCAGCACCCTGGAAAGCAAATAGCATGTTTAAACATCAAGATTGTTGGGCTACAAAGTGAATAAATATGAATTCTATCTGCTGTCTTGTATATAGGTATTCTGCAGAGGTTCTTCAGGCACTGTGTGTTTCAGCAGCGGTACTGCTTGTCATGGAAAACTGCTTATTGTGACCAGCTTCAAAAGCAGCTGTNTCCTCCGACACCAAGCCCGACACAGCACCAGTGCCTTTGGAAAGGGTGATTCTGGGTTTAGCTCACACAGCTGAGCTCCCTTTTGCCCTGCCCATGAAAGTCAGCAACCACAAGCTCCTGTCTTGCTTTCCAAGGATTTTCCTGCTCCTTGCTGGTTTTCCTTGGCGTGGGCCTTTCAGCAGAGATGAGGCAAACACCAGACATGTGGCTGCTGTGCTGGCGCTGCCAAAAACCAAATCAGGGGGAGATCCAGACAAGCAGATGCAGCCCAGCAGGCCTGGGTGGACTGCCTGCACAAAGCTCTCTGTGCTCAGAGCAGTGACAAGCAATGGGTAATGGGCACCATGCCCTCCAAACAGACGGACACCAGCACAGACAAACCGACAGCACATCCAGGCATCAGCAGGAGCCTGCTGTGGGGCACTCATCCTAGCCAGATGACTCAAAACAGATGGCCAGACCTGTAGATCTTTGTTTTACACATCTTAATTACACCCCATGCTTACTGACCCTGTTGGAAGGGCTCTCTTTTAGGACCTTTCCTGTGTGCACAAAACAAGGTTTCACAAGAGCTGTCAGATATGTGACAGGGGAACAATTGCCTGATGGAAAGAAGCAGCTGATTTCTGTGTCTTTGGTAGATTATGGTTGTATAGGAGGGGACTGGGCTATAATTAATCAGATTAAATTCAGAGATGATACATGCCAGAGAAAGGCTGAAAATCAGTCTCAGCGAAGTGCAGAGAGGAGGAGCCAGCTGTGCAGCTCAGGCTCTGGGGATTTTTGCTGGGCACAGGGTGAATGGGAATCAGTAGCACATTGCTGTCAGAAGGGTACACCACTTTCTGAAAAAGGCTTGTGGCCACCACCAATTTGAAGGTCAGGGAAGATGGCTTCTCTGTACTTAACAACTTTTACTAGACCTTTTTCCCCCTGTTGATGATTTTGCAAGACCTGAGATGTAATTATTCCAAAGCCCTAATGAGGCAATTTGGTGAGGTATAATTTTATACATCCTACACAAACAGACATTTAGAAAAAAAATGGAGAAAGTCCAAAGCAAAGCAGTATGGGTAATAAGTGGTTGAGGAAACATGACCTAGAGAGAAAGGCAATTGAAATGAGGCCTATTTAAACTGAGAAAGCAGGAGAGGTCTATAATGATAGTTTTCTACACTGTCAAATGCTCTTAATGGCACAGGCAGAACTTTGCTGTTTTTTGAAGGTGATAGGACATGAGGTAATCAACTTCATTTGTTAGTAGGACATTGCAATTTAGGATTGAAAAATGAGTAATTTTACTGGCAAACTTGGAGAGGGAATTTAAGACATTAAATTTTAAGTTAGACCAAATGAAAGCATGACATGATCTAAGGATTGTGATTAACAAGCACTGTCCAGCTCTGATATTACCCCATAGGACAGCAAAGATATTTTTACATCTCTGCCATGACAGAAGCCATGCTGTCTGTGTACAAAATCAGGACAAACTTTTACAGAAATTTTCAGGAAGTACCTATTTCTGGTATTTTCAATTTTCCTCCACTTTTTACAAAATTGCTCTTGTCATAGAGTTGTAGCAGCTCTCCATGTCAAGGGGGAATATTGGAATGAGATGTTTTAAGGATGAACAAAGCTTCAGTTCTGGCATCTTAGGCCTGAGCTTGCCTGTGGGCTGCTTTCTTGCTTGCTCCATGGGTTATGAACCCTCTTTTACAGAAAAGCATGTTTCACAATTATCAAGGTGCTGGATTTCCCTGTGCATACAATCTACTGGCAGAAGGGATCTTAATGTCTATTTAGTTCCACAACAGGACATTTCACTGACCAATTTTGGTCAATGCACCTATTTTAGGCTTCTTTTTAATTTTTTTTTTAATTTCTCCAATGTATTTGGTCCTGGACAGCTGCAACTTCTTTTGGTGAACATTAGATCATTTAATTAGAGAAAGAGACTGGGCAGGTGTTCCTGTGCCAATATTAGGACCATATTCAAAGTGGCAGATCTTGAAAAGCAACCAACAGGCACAGCAACAAATGGAGAGAAAAACATGGAGATAAATACATCCCTTCCACACACCCTGAGATCATCAAGCAGGGGAAGTATTCTCCTCAGTACATTAGCCTCAATGCACCCTGGTTCAGATAAATGAAAAATTTAATATTAAAAATGTGTTTCTCATTTGAATTAAAAAAATAAATAAAATAAAAGAGCCCTAGATCTAATAAGCCTCCACACATTTATAATATTCTCATTTGGAAGTTACAAGGCAAGCAAGCTGGAGATGAGCTAAATAGGAGAACAAATAACCATGAAAGAAATGTTAAGAATTTGAAGCCAAACCCATTTGCTAAAAAGCATAAATAGAACATCATTTTGATTGGTTAGATGCCAAATTAAATGTAAAAAGGGGAATAACAAAATAAAATAAGAGCAGAAAATGTTATTGGGAATTAAGCTAAGAGAAAGTATATGTGAATATTTTCTTACTTTCATGATTACCACAGACCTGTTTTGTGGGGGAGAGGAGCAAGTTTGAAGGGCAGGTGATAGGTTTGCAAATCAAAACAGCAGGATGCAGTGGTCAACCTAAGGAAAGGAAAGAAACCATGCAAAAAGTTTCTTTTCCTGGTCATGCTTGTAAGAGAACTGAGCTCTCTAGCCAAGTGATTTGTGGAGGATTAAAGTGGTGGAGCAGGGGATTAGATTTTTTTTTGCCTTCATTTTCTGAAGTACTGTGAGAATATGCCCTAAACCCCACCTAGCTGTGTGTCTGGGTGTCACTGCAGGGGTGGTTCTGGAACATCTGGAGAACCTTCCTGAAACAGCTGGGACCCCTTTCCACTCCAGCACTGAGGTGACAGACCTTGGAGCAGATGGCCTCTGACTCTTTGCAGGGATGCTCTGGGAGCAGCAGTGGGTAATTGTTCGCCATCAAGGACACTGACCTGCTCCTGGACCACGCTGGCACCTCATGGAGGGGTGATGCCATCAGGTTTCACATCCCTTCCTTCTCCCTGCTGGCAAAGAATGCAGATGATATGGAAAGGAACAGTGCCTGGAGCACCCTCACCTTTTCTGTCACAGCAAGACCCCCTTGGGCTGCCCTCCCTTACACTTCCAGAAATGAGTGAACCAGTGAGAAAGGGAGAAGATGGCAGAGAGAGAAACAGGTTATGTGCTTCTGACACAGAAGAGAGAGACCTCAGACAGAGTTGTGCAGAAAGGGAGCTCCTCCAGAAAAGAGTTAAGGGGTCTAAGTGCTCTCTAAATCTTTGTCTCATCAATATGTGGCAAAGGAGCAGAGGCCAACTCTGCTGTCTCATGTCAAGGAGAAGAAAAAGATTTCCCTGGACTTTCTGGAGTCCATTTGTCCCCTTTTGCTTTAGTACCTCATCATTTAAAGAATTCATTTTGCAGCCTGCACTCCTAGTGGTCATGGAGGAAACTCCTGAGAAAATCATGTCAGGGGTCCCTCTTTTCCTGTCCTGCAGCATGAATTGTTAACACAAGATCTGTGCAGACACATATGAGGCTTTTATAGAGTTAGAATATTTCCACATGGTGCCATCCAGAAACAAGTGGCTCATCCTGAGTGAGTTCCTCCAGCACAACTTGATTTTTAGACAAGTTCTTCAGGATGGAAAACCTGTCATCAAGGAGACTTTAATACAGATGACTGAGAACTTTTCCCCAACCATTTTCTTGATTAAACAGGCATTTCCATTTTAAATTGGATGGAAATCTGGAATATTAAGCATTTAGTTTTCTGACATAAACTCAGCATTTTTTCATCAAAACTGTTTTGATTTCTGCTGATTATAGATCCTTCTTTTCAGCAGAGTCAAGGGGTCTGTGCCCAGGGTGTGCTGCCTTCACCTCTGTGAGAGCCTGTTATCACCTGGGAGGCTCCACACACCAGGAGTGAGAACAACCAGGACCCAGGCCCAGCTCAGCTGACAGCAGGGCTGTGGCCAAACAGAGAGAAAACGCAGACTGCAAACAGAGAGACAGAAAGGTTTCAGATTTATCCTCTGTGCCCTAGCAGGGAGGCTTGGTTACTGTTGAACTGTCTTACGTTTGCCGTGTGGCTGGAAGTGATTCACCTTAAGAGCATGGTTTGACTGATGTGGCTTGTCTGTGCAGCTTAGATTAAAGGGAGGAAGGCAAGGTGCAGCCAGTGGAGTGGCTACAGGACTCACAGATGCTCACAGAGCAGTGCAGGAGTATCTTGGAAATCTCTGTTTAAGAAGTCAAAGATTTCAGAGGAAGAGCAAGCAAAAATAAACCTCCAAGTCTTATTTTAGACACATGAGGAAACATTCTACACAACTGCCCATGCCATTTTGAATTAGCAAGTTGTTCTCAAACAAGGTGTAATGGGAAATAAACCTTAATGAAAGCAAACAACACCTTGTGTTTCACAGCCTGTCACTTGTCTTGTGTGCCACCCCAGAGAAGGGCACTGAGAAATTTCTCACAGAAACAAATTTAGTCTCCAATGCAACTTAATTCTGACAGAAATGCTGACACCCACTACTACCACTTCTTTCCTTTACAGATATATTATCTTTTCCGTTTTCCTTTTAGGATGAAAAAGACAAAAACAAAGCACTTTTTGCTCCACACACCTTCCACCTATCTGTTGTTGTAAGTCTACATACATGGAAACGAACTTTAAATTAGAAGGGGAGAAAGTAGCAAAGTAAGGGATGTTTGCTTTCTATGAGCAGCAGGAGCAGAGCCAAGAGAAGACCTTTGTGAGATGCTCTTGCTCACACAAGTCAGAGGGGTTTGGACAACCCCCCATTATCTGACCCTTGTTCCAATTTAATTGGGAGCTGTTTCACCCGTGGGCAAGTGCTGGCCCTTCCCAGAGCTGCCCCCTGCTCAGCCACCATCAGCTGTCAGCCCAATTTCCACAGCACTGATGTTGTCTGAGCAGGTGGTAGCTCCTTTATAACTCTCTGCAGGTTCCTGCTTATGACACTTGTTTAGTTTGCTTGACCTTAGACCTGGCCTTAAATTTACTGACAAGTTTACAGAGACTGAACCTGTCAAACCTCTGAATCTCAGAGTAACTCAATGATTTTCATAAAACCTCACCTCCAGGAGCCATGTGGTTTATATCTGATTCCCTCTTTTACAAAGTATAGAATTAATAACTACCATGCTTTTGGAAAAAAAGCTGCAAAAAAATAAAACACTCGTATCTTACAAATACAAAACCAGGAGACCCAAGAAATACACCATAATTAATTTCAAATAAATATATAGAAATTATATATACTGTAAAAAAACCCCAAAACACCTAAAGGTTGTGGAGCACCTGCCTTGCAGAAGCCAAAGTTTTTATGCTATATTTATAAACAGGTGCTTTGAACCCATAGAAAGACAGTGCCTCAGAGAGACAGCTCTGCTTCCCCAGAGCTGTGTGCTCAGCAGAGGCCCCAGCAGCATTTGAGCAATTTAGCACTTTCCAGGAAACCAGACAAACTAACACAGCCTGTTTATTTCCTCTTTCTTTCAGTACACCCACACTGGTGCCTCTGTAAATGAAAATATTGATGGATCTGAAATATGTACGACATAGACTCAGAGTCCATGGCAGTCACCCCCTAGCAAGCTGTTTCTGAGGCTGTTTTCTTGGGTGAGACCATAAATTATTCTCCTTCTCTTACTCCTTTTAGGGTTTTTTTGTGTATCTGAATATGCCCTCTGTTAACGTGCCAAATAACTGCAACCATCTATGCCATGGAGGAAGAAATTGAAATGCTCACTCTACAGTGAGATGTTTGCATAAGATTTCAAGAGTCAGTAAAAAAACAATTTCCCTACTTAGATAACAACACAAACAATAAAGCAACCAACCAAACAAAAAATCCCAAACAAACAAACAAAACAACAAATTAAATTGGGCCAGCCAACCAAATTCTCAAAACATCTCTGAAGTTTCTGACGATCCATTTAACTTCTAGAGGGTCTGAGCCTTAATTTCAAAGAAACCCCTTCCATCAGATGACTAATCACAACAGAAGGCTTAAAAACTCACTAGGGAAAGGTCAAAGTGAGAAAAACAAGGAGCCAGGAAATCGCTCATGGAGCCCAAACTGAGTGTATCTTATCCAACCCCTTTGTGCCAATGTTTTCTGGTAGCAAACAGAGAATATTCCCTTTGGAGGATTTGCCTGGCACTGGGCATCATCCAGCAGATGCCACAGCACAGTCATGCTGTAACTTCCCAGCAGGAAAATGGATTGTGGCAGCTCCATTAGTGCAAGATACAACAAAACAACAATGAAACTTGTTTTTTTCAACATATGCAGAGAGGTGATTTATTTTAGTTATGACTGGAGGGAGGCAAGTGTTGAAATTTCTCAGTGTCAACCTGCAGTCTCCACTGAGCCTTCATTTGGTCAGGAAGAAAGAGCACAGCAATGTATATATTGTATATAGACAGCAATTTTCTTTTGCCTTTCAAAAATTAACCCCTTTTCACCTTTATGCAAAATTCACAGCAACCAAAATCATTCCAGAGATGGTCTATTCTTGTAATTTCCTTTTCTTTCATAAAGTACCTTCCTTTGTGAAAATATCTGGTAAAAATAATGGCTTCACCTTCAAGGTGTGTTAAATCACAGCTGGAAGCCAAAGATCAGACACATCCACCTGAAAAACCCTTTGAAACCCAAGCAGAGACATCCAGAAGGGATAGTGATTCATGTGGTTACATTTTCTTTTCCTATTGTATCCCCAGGTATTCACCTGTTAGGCTTCCCTGTTCCATCTCAGCTCTAAGACCCCAATTAATCAAGACCCTGAATTTCCTTCCTGGCAAACCTCCCAAGGCAGAGGGCCCTGTGGCCCTGCAAGACCCACATGATTGCTTTAATTTGCAATCTTTTCTGTGTCATTAGCAGCAAATTCATGCATTTATACCCAGAGACCAATTAATACCTACAAATAAAGGCAAGTCTAGCAAAAACAATTTGGTCAGGAGTTTTGTTTATACCTATTTTGATAATGTGCAGAATAATCCTCCCTCTCAAAGCCCACAAAAACTGCAGTACAAGGTAGCACAGGGGTTTGTTTGTCTGTGATTTTGCCCTGCCCTGTTTCACAGCTCAGTTCCTGAGCTCACCTCTTGTCCTGCTCCAGACAGGATGATTTTCACAGACCATCGTTCTGTGTAACAGGGCCACTCTTCTGTGTAACAGGAGAACAAACCACACCATGTTGTGGGGAACAGAGAGTCTAGCAGACCACTTTGGGAACAGACTGAATGAGGAGGAGGAAGTTAATGATGGATAAAAATTTATATGAGTACAGAATTAGGAACAGGAGGAGAGAGAGAGAAAAGGGTCGGAAAGTGTACAAACATCAGAAGTGGCAAAAGGGCATTAATGAAACTTGCAGGGGTGATATATTTGAGGTAGGAACAAAGAGCTATGAAGGAAAACCTTGTCTTCTCATCCTATCCTTTGCCTTCTGCTGCAGGAAATAAAACTGACATGAAGGAATGTCATCCTTTGACTTCTCCTGCCCTGTCCCCTGAGGCTATGCACCCACATAGAGGGTCTCCAGCTGTTCATCTAATTTTCCACCCAAGGTTTAGTCTCCTAAGACAAATCAATCTCCTGCAGGGCTTTTGGCAGGCATCTGGAAAGAGATATTGTGTGAGAAATTTGAATTATCACCATGAGTGATGGGATTGATGGTAGAAAGCAGAAAACCCACTCCCTTCACCTTTCTGTCCTGTCCTCTGGAGACTCAGTAGCAATGAGGAGCTGCTGCTCTGCTCTACACAGGGAGCATAAATATTTCCAGAAGGAAAAGGAAAAATCTGCAGACAAATAGATTCCTTCTTACTCTGCAGATATATATAAGCAAATGAAGAGGAAAACAGGAACATTGGGAAGAATATTGCACTCAGCAGGACATACCACCACAAGGGGGTAAGAATGAAATTGCCTTGCAAAGAAATTTTTAAAAAAGAACAAAATCTAAAACTATAAGAAAGTTGGGTTATGCACAGCTCTAGCCCATATCTCAGCAGTACATTATATTCCACTGCCTTGTTTTCCCTTTGGGTGTTTATTTGCATTTAAACCAGCCCAACATCTGGTGGAGGACAGCATTGCATGTTTCAATTCCTCCGCTTGGATAGCATCACTTTAGAATAAATGAGTTCCTGAATGCATTGCATTGGGAGTTCAGTGATTTGTTTAGTTGGGTTTTGCACATTCATTTGGAGAGACAAGTGGGATTTGGAGCAGGTGATGAGAGAAGAGCTGCATGTATGGCTAACTCAACATGTACTACATATTCTGAAGAATGAAAAACATGGTGTGTTGCAGGCTAGATAAGAAAACATTTTAAAATCATGTGTCTGTGATAACAGAGTAGCTTTGAAGAGCACTGCTGGTAAATCACAAGGATCCACACAAACAAGGAAAAATGGGTAATGTTTGTTAATACCATGGCAACTCTCTGGACACACAGAATTCTATTTGTGACAATGCAGTTTCCAGCTCTGTTTTCTATAAACGCAATTTGTTCAGCTTCTCTGCCTGTCTTTCGTGTTGGATTTCTAACAAAATGCCCTTAGTCCTGGCAAGTCAAGCAAGATGCATGGTGACATGCCAGCTTCCCTGAAGCATTTGGGGAACTACCAATTGCACATCTATTCACCTGCACATAATCCACTTAGGTTTGTCTGCTGCAGACCATGGCATTCTGTTACCTCTCTCGTGTTTTCTGCACAGTCAGTGATATCCAGTGCAGAACTAAAGTGTGTCCCATCTTCCCTTATGATCCTGAGTTGTTTGGGAGGCTAAGTCAACATAAAAGATTTTACCTTCAGTAGAAACAACCTGGAAGATAATTAAAAAGGGATCAGCTATTAGACAAA
>WBNQ01028265.1:0-24882 GCA_013401375.1 Spizella passerina | reverse complement strand
AGCCTTTGTTGTCATTCTTTCTTTTTCTATTCTTCGCTAGCCTTCTGATGAAATCCTTTCTTCTATTCTTTTAGTATAGTTTTAATATAATTTATATAATAAAATAATAAATCAGCCTTCTGAAACATGGAGTCAGATCCTCGTCTCTTCCCTCATCCTCAGACCCCTATGAACACTGTCACAAAGATTGGCTTGAGTTGCCTTTTACCCTCAGCCTGCCCTGCCCCTCTCCTCCCCTTGCTGCCTCTCTCTGGGTCCTGCAGCAGCCTGCAAATGTGCTGACATGCAGAGAGCACTTTGCCCAGGGGTAGGAATGGTGCTGGGCCATCCACTCTCCCAGCAGCAGCACCAGCACCTGCCAACCACCTTGGCACACACCACGGGCTCCAGCAGGGCAGGAGCAAAGCAGGAGGCACAGCAGAGCTGAGCTGCCCTGCCAGCCCCTGGTAATGAAGTCATTTTGGCCAGCAGGACAGGCAGCAGATGGGCTGTCACTCTGTCACTCAGGGTGCACCAGCAGCTCCTGGGGGTGAGAGCTTATTAAGGTCGGTGTTGTACAAATGCAATCAAGGGAGAGAGCTTGAGCCGTGTTATGACAGCAATAAAAGTGTGTCCTGCTTCGTCAGCACTTTGAAAAAATTAGTTTAAACGTCCTCAGTGGCAAACAGCATTTAGTGCTGCTCAGCACAGGAGGGAGAGGCAGGAAAAAGAGACTACCCAAGCTTTTTAAAAATAAAACTCAAAGCGAGTTTGGCACGAGTAAATCACAAGCAACCATCTCCCTACAGTGCCCCGCTGCATGAAACTCCTTCCTGAGATAAATCAGTGCCACATCTAGCCAAACACAAAAGCAGTGCCAGCTCTTGCTGCATAGTGCACCTTCCTCCAAGATACTGGAATTAGCACCTGCACCTCCTCAGAGAATTGCAGTATCTCACCTTGCCCTGCACCACCAGGTTCTACAGTGCTCACTGTCTCATCGTGCCCACTGTGCCTCTTTTTTCCTTGCTCTCAAGTCTACACTGCAGTACAAACTCCATGGTGAACCTCAAAAATCAATTGCAATTATAGAACTTGATTTTTCCTCTGCCAAAATGTTTTTGTTTTTTTGAGATAGATCCTCAAATTCTGATCCAAAGTATGTTTTTCTCTTCCTTTCCTCTTTCAAAAAAACTAAATTACACAAATTACAAATTTGTTAAGGGTCTAGGGAAACAGAAGACAGGAACAATAGATATCGTCACCACTTTTCTTAAAAATAACCACACAGACAAAAAAACCCAATAAACTAAATAGCATTACACAGAAAGCAAGATGCCTCAAGGCTTGAAACTAAGCAGTGTAGCCCCAAAATACCAGTTTGATTTAGCTGGAAAAAAAGGGCAGCTGAAACAAAACACAAACAATTCTACATCAGCTCTCCAGAGCATCCTTCCACAGCCACTGATGCAGCTCCCGTTCTGCAGAGAGGAGAAATCACAGCCCCTTATTGACCTCCCTGCACACTCTCCTGCCAGCCCTTATAAGTTCATGGTCTGCTGTCCCTGGGCTGCTGCTGGGCCAATTTGCATGAGGGAAACTGTAAATGTCACACCAAAACACTCACAGTGGTATTCTCCCAAAGCTAACAAAGCTTAGGACCAGCAAGCAGAGAAAATTACACCCACAAAGCAGCCATAAGTCAGCCACATTCCAGACAATTTGCAAGTTTTTGTTGTTTCACAAGTATTTGGCAGATGCAAAGGTTTTTCTTTAGACAGAATATGGTGTTTTCTTACTTCCCCACTGTGAAGTTAAAGAGCTTATGGTACAAAGGTGTTGTCACTCTGATGTGACAACAAGGGACACCTCCCTTTTGAGGTGGGGAATATGAGGTTTCCCTTCCCACTCATGGCAGTAAAAGGCTGGAAACTCCACAAAGGATTATAGGTTCATACAGAATCATTTGGGCTGGAAAAAATCTTCAAGTTCATTGGGTCCAACCACTGATCCAGCGCATCACTAAACCATGTGCCCAAGTGTCACACACACATCTTTTAAATCTGAGGCCTCAGCCCTGTGCAGGTGCTTGTCAGGCTCTCCAGACTGAAAGGAGAAGTTGTCTGGAGGGTACCATAGATGCTTTGGAATCAAAATTTGGTGGGCTGAACATGGAGTGGGAGATAGCAGCTTTGGATGTGAAGTTTCCAAGGAGTGGGGAACCCTTCCAGTCCCTAGTGCTCCTAGTGCACCCCCCAACTAAAAACAATAATATTTTTAATAGAAATTGACCAAAACTTGCCTACATGCAGCTCCATTGCAGGTGAAGGACCAGAGCAGATTCTCCACATCAGACTGAGAAATAAATAATTCCCACTAAAATTGCCACAAACCACTTGGCCCCCACTACAAAGCAGAGGACACCATCTTTATGCATATTTCCTTTCCTCTTAGTTTAACCCAACACATTTTCAAAAACTGAAACTCTCTCACTGTGGCTCAGATAATGGAGAATAAGACGGGAAAAACATATATCAACATGCCCAGTGTCTCCAGCCAGCCAGAAAGAGAGAAGGTGTTTAATACAACCCTGGCAAGGGTCAAAACTACCTTTGATAAATCATTCATTCTCCTGGTTCCTGTGAGTTGTTCTTCCAGATCAGTGATGTTCTGGGTGAGGTTTACAGTGGATATTTTTCCCCTCTCAGAGCAAGATCAGCCAGCTCTGGCAGACACAGCCTGTGCTGGCTCCAGAGCAGACACAGAGCTGAGGATGTGGCTGCACTGCCAGCCTCAGCCTGGAGGCCTCAGGAACGGGCAGGGACAGGGCAGGGACAAGAACCTGCAGTGGGGCAGGATGGGCCCACCCCATCCCTCACCAGAGGGAATTTCTCTCTGTCTATCAGAGCAAGTTCAGAATGTTAAACAGCTTCTCTTCCCTCCCATTTCTTCATCAGTTTTTTTCCTAAAAAACTCAATTCTCTCTCATGCCAGCCTTCCTTACACTGCTGTCCCAGGGCTCTGTGTATACCTCAGCTAAAAGCTCAGATGAACTGAGATTGTGACCAAGATGCTCCACTTTGTGCAATACTCAGTGCTGGATAAGTGATTTACACAAAACCAGTCCCAAACTACAGCACATCTCACAGCTGTGCCATTCAGGCAAGGCCATGCTCTGCTTTTATGGCCCTTCCCTCCACAGCATTCTCCTGCCCAAGCTGAAGAAACAGCCCAGATCACAGAAAAGTGAATTTCAGGGTAACTAGATAGGAAAAGAAATAAAGAGGGAAATATGTATATGTGGCCTGGAAGTTGCTCACCAAACATCCAACCTTTTTTCCAGCGTGCCTAAGGGTCCCAAATATTTGGTTTGGAGGAGGAAAAAATCACAATAATCAATGAAAAAAAACCCCAACTAAAATAGAAACAAACAAACAAAAAAAATCAACCAAAAAAACAGGCAAAGCCCGAGAGCACTGAATCTATTGCATTTTGTCCAAAAGTTTCCACCATATAACTCTTGGCACAAACCCCTTCATGGAGCTCCTGCTCTGCTTTCTCCAGCAACCTCCTCCCAACTCTAGGGACATTCAGCTGCAGTCTTCCAGCACAAGAGCCTCTGCCAAGGAAAAACAATTTCCTCGTGTCCTTCCTGTCCCTCCCTGTCACATTCCAAGCAAGGCAGAGCCTGGCCCAGAAGATGCTGCTGTGAGGAAGGAGCTCAGGTAAAACCAGACTGATTCAGCAGCTTGGCTGCTCACCCAGGAGCACTGGGCAAACATGACCTGTACTCACTGGGAGAGGAGACTCAGAGGTGACCAAGGGAAAACGTAACTCTAAAGAGAATTCATGAGATGATATGAAACTGTTTAGGGCTATGGCAAATGTGGGAAGCAGGTGGAATAAATGAAAAAGCTCAGGAAAGGTCAAGCCTTGGAGGAATTGAGTGAGGATCTCTCCGTGCAGGGAAGAACTGATCTGAAACACTCCTGCCAGAGGCTGCAGGGAAGAAAAATCAAATGAATAGTTTTGAAGGAATTGGAGAATGGAATTCATCTCATTTTAAGCATCTAGAAATGAAGTGTGTAACCTGGGCCTGTCATCCAGGCTCCCTCAACAGCAGAGAGAGAGAAACACATTTTAGAGGGCAAGTAATCCTGGCTACCTGTGAAAATGCCTGTTAGCATGTACCCAGGAACTGGCTCAGAGATGAGGTGAGGAAAATCCCAACCTTCATCACAGCAGAGATCCTGAGAAGGTGACAAACATTTGCCAACACGAATTTAATGAGGTGTCTCCTTGGAGTGGCACCCCACCAAGTTCTAACAGAGACTATGTGGATGTGAGCCTGGCCATGTACCAGCTCCAGCTAACCAACAAAACTCAGCAAAAACAAAAAAAAATGGTCTTTATTTGCCTTTGAATACCTGGGGGATTTATTTAAGAAAAAAAAAAAAAAGAAAAAAATTGAAAAATACAAGGAAATGTGAAGAAGAAATGTGAAGAATGTTAATGCAATAATTGAAGAAAATATATTATCTTCAATTCCTTTTTACCTGGATCTATAGTTATTTTAGAAGGAGATTGGGTTATGAGGCAAATTTCATTTATTCCTAATAAAAGAAGAATGCTACATTTTTTTGACAAGTGTTCTTCAATAAGCCACCTGGATAGTTCTAGTAGCAGGTAATAAAAATGAAATATGAGAGGATTTCCAAGAAGATCCCAGCAGTTAACAAGGGAAACTATTTCACAGCTCTTCCCTAGGAGGCCCCCAGACTTCCCAGGGATAACAAGAAAGCTTTAATCAGTCCCTTTGCAAGGTGTGTAGGGGAGGTTTCCAAGATGTGGCTTTATACCTGTGCTAGCTGTAGCTGTTACTTAAGAAGCAGCAAAGTAAAATCAGGCTTGGCTGGATGAAAGCCAGGCCTGTGCAGCTGAGCAGCACTGGGGCGTGCTGGGCATCTCAGAAGGAAAGACAGGGTGAGTTTTATTGGGAGCATCACAGGCTCAGCAGCTGCAGCTGTCCTGGGTCTAATTTTTATTTTACCTATAGAGACAATCATGGTTTTAGCTTTTCTTGACCCATGGACTGAGCCTGGTTGCAGACTCACACTGTTCCAAAGGCAGCCTGGTCTTGCTCTGCCCTAATTCCCAGTTTGTTCTCCCCAGATTTACATTTACAGGGCCTTTACTGGATGGCATGGAAGATGGCTGAGAAGAAGGAACATACCTGAGATGCTTAAATCATCCTTCTATGTTTTGACTCTACATTATTCACCAAGTGAATAAAATGAATCAAGTCTGCTGTTTCTTCTCCTGGGCCAGCTTCTGTTGGCTTTTGCATTTTGTGTGAGTTTCTCCTTGCTTTTCAAACACATTTCCCCATCCTAGCAGAGCTGCCCCACCACTAAACCCCCAGCACAAGGAGGCAGCAGAGGAGCCAGGGGGACCCTCTCTTTGCTTGTCTGCAGCCAACAGAACAGGAATTCTGGAGAAAGTGGCAGTGACTGCAATGCATAAATCTCAGGGACAATATTGTGTCTCTTCCCTTTGCACAGATCCCATATATCACCATGACTCAGTGCAGATCTCCCAGTGGGGACTAATTCCAACTTTTAATGCACTTTCCATCTGATTCCTCCGTGACAACAGATGGGTCTCTGTCCTGAGATATTGCATTTTGCACACAATATATTAAGCACCTCTGTGTTTCAGTACAATTTGGTTTGGGGACCCACTACTAATCCCATTTCAGTAGTTTGAATTGTGCATTTTACCACTGACAAGACAAAACCCCTCCAGTCCAATGGCCATCATCTCTTCCCCTCTGCTCTACTTTTTCTGGTTGTTTCACCAATCTTCCTGGATGTGATAAATCATGTAAATTTAATTTAGAGATTATACCCCTGGCTTTAGAGGCAGACAAGGTTAGCTCTCTGCTTGCAGCCTGTAGCCCACTAATCTTATAAAATTCCTCCATTCCCACTTGGCTGGAGCTGCTGTTGGGGAGTGGAGGGAGGGCAATATCTATTCTATAAAGTGTTTTGGATTTTTGTTGGACACTTGCAGATGGCATCCTGGCCCCTGTCCAAACTCATACTGCTGCATAAGGATAAATCCTGAAGGTTTTCACAAGCCTACTGTATTACAAGCTTTATCTCAGCAGCATGAAGTTGGTGCTACCATTTCCAAGCTCTTCCCAATCTCTCCAATCAGTTATAAATTTCTTTCAGCTACATTTTTCCAAAGACAGCTCCAAAGCATTTTTCCAAAGTAGCTCCTAAGTCCATAGCACCTCCTCCCTGTGCATGTTTGCTGCCTTCTTTCTGTATGACTGGAGCCCAACACTCCTTCCCCAAAGAACTATCAGATCTGCAGAGGACATGCAAGAAATAGGGGAATTCCTGATATCTACAGAAAAAAGCATCATTCTTTGCCTTTCAGGATTTTTTTGGCCCCAGGCTGAGGGTTACAAGCACTGACCAAGCACATTATCCATGCAGTCTTCCCTTCATCTATAAATTCCCTTTCTCAGGAAACATGTAGCACCAGCAGGGGATTAAAATCAGTTGTTTCATGGGCATCCCAGGTGGTTGTCTTTCATCTCCTTTCCTAATATTTCTGTTAGGCTTGGATAGGTTTTATTGGCTTTTTTTCTCTTTGCTCTTTCTCACGCCTGAGCAGCTCTTGGCTTCGGCAGGCACAGAAACAGCAGTTTTATGACATGCATTTTTTAATGTATCAAAACACGTTCTTTTGATCCATTTTTCAAAAAGCAACCTCTGCTCAGCAAAGGTTAATAAGTTTCCCATACCAGCTGGATGTAAGAGAGGTCCAGATGTTGCTGAGAATCAAAATTCTCATCTTCAGAAGTCAGCAGGGCAAAACCAGAACCTTCCCAGGTACTGCCTAAGCCACAAGAAATTGCTGGACCCTCTCAGAGCTGGCCCAGAGTGTTCTTTAGGGCTGACAGTTTGGCCTATCTGAGAGAAGTTTATATGAAGTTATGACACTTGTATCAGCTCCACAGCAGCTGCCCAGACAATCCACATGGGCAGGTTTCTGTAGCTTTGAGTCTCACACACACAGGGAATGTAAACTCCTCAGACAAGCAGCACATCACACGCTCCCCGTGTAGCAGCTCAGTATTTGCACATCCAGCACTAAAAAGAAATTGTCTTCAGCCCAAAGCCCGTGTTCTCTTTGCTCTTTACCCTATGACACACAAAAGGTAGGGGAGGAATCAGTGTTTCAGCCAGCACTGACCCCAGGCTCCCCCAGTGCTGGGCAGGGCAGTGCCCACTGCAGCTTTGCCAGGACAGCTGAGGTGTGAATGTGGCAAGCTCTCTTTGGCCTTTCACACAAACCAAGTCATGTAACTAATATTTTTATCAAATTCTTTAGAGCTTTAGTCCACACTGAAGTTAGCCATCTCAGCTTGTTCCAAACTTTACAGACAAGAAGCTAAAAATTCTTTTATTTTACTTCTTTCCCTTCAGTTCAGTGAAGAAAATGCTGAATGCACAAAATACGTTTTGTTTTACTACTCCCAAAGTGGATTTCCCTGGGATCTACCTATCTACTTGCATAGCTATTGTGACTTTTTAAAGAATTATTTGAATGTGAAAGGCAGGAGACTCACCAGACAGAACTGGAAGGAGCATCCCACAGATGGGAGAAGGCTGGGATTGGAGGCAGGAGATAATTTTGCAAATTTTGCACCTTGGCAGATCACAGAGGAGCACCCAAGGAAATCAGATCAAGAGCATCAGGAAGAGAAGAAGAAGAGAGGGCCTGGAAAGCAAGAGGAGGATATTTTAATTTAAATAACCCCACAGCAGATAGGAACTGGACGCATAAGCTTAGTCAGGGTTTTAAACCAAGCCCAGAACATCAGTTTAGAAATGTAGAATTGTCCAGGTTGGAAAAGATCTTAAATGTCCTCAAGTCCAACTGTTAATCCAGTACTGCCAAGCCAGCCACTAAAACATCTCCATGTCTTCCAAACACCTCCAAGGATGGTGACTCCACCACTTCCTTCAACAGCCAGGGCATGACAAAGACAGCTCCTGGCATCTTCCCAGTGCACAGGGCACAGCACCACTGATCCAGATGTTCCCTGAACTAGGCTAATCCCAGATTTGTTTCAGAAAAGTTTTATGGATGTCACAGTTCATTTATTAACATGGGAAGGATGATGCAAAAATCCCAAAGCAACAGAGACTGGCCAGACAATGGTGCATGACTGGCCAAGCTTGCCCAGAAACCAACAGGACAATTTTTATCACAGCACATCACAATTCTTCATGGTAGGGATCAGAAATAAGGCAGTTTCACAGCAGGATTGTTCTCAGCTGCTGCTTTTTCAGAGCAGCTGATGTCTCACAGAATCCTTTGGAAAACCACTCAGCCTTGCACTGCTCCTCTCTCCCTCACTCCTCCCTTTTCCACGAAGGAAAGGCAGGGAATCAAGGTGTGTTCTCAGCTCCCAGGAGCTGCAGATGGTGGCACCTGGAGGGAGGCTGGGAGCTGGCAGCAAACTGGAAGGACAGGGCTCAAGGGGGGACACCAGAATTCTCTCAGAGTGACGCCAGTATTGTTTTACAAGGAAAATAATATCTCTTCTCCTAACACTGAGTGTTTTTATTGATTCAGTGTCAATAAAAGCAGAGAAATGTTTAGAATCAAACCAAACCAGCCTTGCTGCAAAACCCTATGTTTTCTAACAGAAGGGACGAATCAAAGGAAAGGTTTCTACAAAGAAAATAACAGAAAACTGTGAAACTATCCTTTACAAAAATATTGAAAAGAAGAAAATTAATCACATTAAACATCAAAAATTACTTTTAGATCCCTCACAGAGAGGCTACCATGACATCAGCTCTGAAGATATCCACAAAGCAAAGTTAATGTTATCCTGCCACGTTGAATTCCAAGGGATACTTGCACAGAATGACATAGAAGGAGGGGGAATAACATAAGCAAACAAGAAATTCCTTGCCTAAAAGCCACTTCATATAAAAATATCATCTTAAAACTAACCTATATTAATTTTTAAAGTAGAATTTTAAATAGATAACTTTAAAAATCTGGCATAAGTCTGCCTCCTTCCAGATCAGCATTTAGAGACTTTCACCTATGGAAAAGGCTCTATTTTGAGGAGCAGCCCTGACAGCAATGAAGCTGAATAAGGATGAATTTAAATTAGTCAGAAAAGCATCATGCTTAGATGAGAACAAGGGCCTCCCAGGAGGTGGTGTTTAACAGCCTCTGTGATTGCTGCAGGAAGGACACTGCTCTGCATTGTTCTCTACAGGAGAGTCAATAGCCTGGAGAAAGATAGATTATTGTTCCTTACATCTAGAAGAGCTTTTATTAAAAAAAAAATCATATTCACAGGGCATTTGAGGGTAAGCTGATAGTTTTAATTTCCCCTCCAGCTCATTTCCAATTTTTGGGGAAGCTGGTTAGAGAACAGAGCTGTCTGTGTGGATGCATGAAAGTCACAGAGCAAAGGAAAGGGAGCAGCAGCTCTCCCACACCATGTCTTGAAACCACTCAGCCTTCCCAAAAACAGCCTCAGCCAGAGCCCTGCACACAGACATGACTCCTCCATGGGTGGGAACAGAGCCTGTTTTAGGGCAAAACCCTCCCAAGTCAAGCTCACTTTAGAATTGGGTGCCCAATGATTCACAGAAAGTTGAAGGTGCCAATCCTTCATGCTACTCATCCCTTCCCAAGAGCTGCCTGTGACCTTCAATTCCCCTCCAAAGAGGAACCAGAGGGTTTGTTTTGGCAAACAAACCAGCACAGCAGTTTCTCCTGAGCCTGAAGCCCTCCTGGGAACCCAGAGTGATGCTCTGGACCAGGGGCAGGGGAGCACAAAGAGCCAGGCAGGGGCTCAGTGCAACAGCAACAAGCAGGTACTGGGCAAGGAAAGGCAGGAAAGCTACATAAAGAAGAAATCACCTTCATTTTGATTATGTTTTTCACCCAAGCTTGCTGAATTTAATTATTTGCTCCATTACAGAGTGCACTGTCCAGGCACAAGCTTCCTGGAGAGGAACTTTACTGTTAAGATGCTCAACTCTATATGAGGTTATTTAGAAGGCAGTAAAAATTGTCACCCCAATCTGTTTTGTATCCTAAACAAAAACACTGGTGTAAGAAAACAGTGCTTAAGGTGCCTGTAAAGGTTTTATTCACAGGAAAAATAAATTGCTGTAGGAAATGAGAGACAAACCTGGATGTGTAGCAAAACCCAGCTCAGAGCTGTGATAATTCTTAAAGCTACCAATTAACTGAACACTCAAAAAAATCCATCTCTATAGTAGTTTCTGCCCTTATGAACAGTCACAAAATGAACCTTAAATTTTAATGGAGGAGAATATTTAACATATTTTTATTGCTAGGGGTGCTGAGGCACAGAGCAGTGAAATGCTCACCATCTTATCTTGGTGTTCTCTCCCTTCCTTCCTCTCCACACAACATGGTGAGAGGGGCAGGAAAACCCTTCCCAGGTCTGGACCAGTGCAGAATCAGTGAGGCAGAGATGTGATGAGATGCACTGAGCACAGCCAGGAGTCCCACAGGGGAGCACTGAAGGGACACAGATGCCAGCAGTTGCCAGGGACAAAGCTCTACATATGGGAACACACAGAAATTCTGCACAGGGCAGTAAATACAAGGCATTCTCTGCCCTGGAACAACCTGGAGACAGTGTCTCAGGAGGAACATGTCCTGTTCCTGCTTTGCATGTTGGATAACTTGGGAGCAGCTCTGAGAACACAATTTCCTGATTTTCTGAGTGAGACTCCATGGGTGATATCTGCCCCCCCAGCCAAGCACTGCTTTGGAGTTCTTCTGCTTAAGCAGAGCAAGGAGTAAATATTTTCCTTTAAATTATTGTATATTCTCCTGTCTCTGTGAGTGAGTCCTCACCTCCAGGTTCCCTGACAGCCTCCCAAAAGGAATGCTGCAGCTGTGGCAGCAACACCACACCTCTGTGCAGGTAAGAATGAATTCCTACAGTGCTCACTCCCGAGACAAAATAATCCTCCCTAACTCCATTTTCCTCCACTCCAGGAGCAATTCATTTGGCTGGCCTTTTCCTAGCAAATATTTAGCATCCCGTGTGCACACATTTAGAGAGAATTCCTCCCAAATCACTCAGCTGAAAGTGATTTCCCCCGAGGAGGGACAGAGAACAAACACGTGCCAGCTGTGAGCTGCACTGTTCATTGCTCTCTGGAAGGCACTGGGTACCACAGAGCTGCAAGATGCTCAGCAACCGAGGTGGGACACAATTTCCCACCCATATTAAATTCATTTCCACTCTGTTTTCCTATCAGGCTCACTGCTGCAAAAACAGGAGGGATGAGGTTCCATGGAGAGGTGATTTACAAGGTGAGAGAGGATGGCAGAACAAGGTAAAGAGAAGTGCTAAATACCAGTTTTGTTATTTAATGTTCATCTTTTCTCTGTTCCAAAACTTCTGTACAGCAGTGACTTTGCAGGAGAATTTCTGGTTGTGGCTGTGAAAATGTTCCTGCTACTTTTCTGTATCTACTTTGTGAGAGTTTAGTCTCAGACAACATTGGCTGCAATCTTTTCATTCAACAGATTGACTGTGGGAAAGCTACTGGCACAAAACTGATTTCTATGTTACTGTAATATTATACCAATTTAAATGAAAAAACTACTGGATATTTTGAGAACTTGTAGTTCTAGATTTTTTATTTTATTTTGGAATGCTGAGAGTTCTCTGATATTACTTCCACTTTTCTATTTTCTCATGGACATATTGTGAAATCAATCACAAATTTTTTTTTGAAGATGATGATTTGGGACAAATCATGAGGTTGGATTAAAATACTAGTTTATTGTAAGTCAAAATTACAATGAAACAAATTCAGAATTGGAAATAGCATGGATTAATATAGAAACAGTAAGAAAACCTTGTTAAAAAAAAATTGAAACTCCAAAATGCCTAATTTACTACAAGAAAGAATTTCAGAAATGACTTCATAGGAATACAGGAGAAAATAATGAAATGTCAACACTCCCTATGAAAATGACATACTGAAATCATCCACGTCTCCCTTAATGCATGATAACAAGGGAGGAAAGATGCACATTAGGGCACTGGCCTGGAATATAGAACATTTCTATTCAAATTCCCAAATGGACAGAGATTTCTGGTCAGACTGTTGGCTTTTCTGTGTCTCAGTCACCAAAGTGGTGAAATGCAGCAAGAAAAGACCCCATCTATTCCCTGACACAGTTACTATGATAATAAGGTGGCAAATAAATTCCTTGGGTTCAAGCCAGCTCCTTCCAGCCACTCTCACCTGCTCCCAACAGCAGAATGTTTGCTGATAATAATTACAGAGATTCCAGGGCTGCCTGGAGGATTTGGGTGCCCAGGGGAGCTGGCAGCTCTGGAGATCTCCACCCTTGGGTTTTGCTGGTGCTCTGATTGATTTCTGCCACCAGCCCAACAACGCTGCAGGGGCAGGCATGCAGAACAGCAGGAATATTTACAGTGATAACATCTTCATGTCAGCAAGGCAGGGAATCCCATTGGGCCAGAGGCTTTACATGCAGCAGTAAATAAGAACATCCTGTCCAAAACAAACACTCTGCACTTCTGGTACACAACTTCGAGTAGGGACAATTCCCCAGCACCACTGTGCAGAAAATGTGACATTTGAAACATCTCAAGAGTCACACAAATCCAAGAGTCTGCTCACAGGACCTTCCTCTGCACCTACAAAAGTAACTTCTTCCTTCTCCTTTCCAAAAATCAAACCTCAATCAAAATTCTCTATGCAGAAATATCCCTTTCTAGGTTATCACCTTCCTAGAGCAGCATCTTCTGCTCCTCAACAACAGAATTGTTGATGTTGCTTTTGTAGCTGGTAAATAAATCAGCTGCTGTCAGGTCAGATAAGATTTCCTATCAGGTGGAGGTACAGAGTTTTCTAGTGAAGAGCAGCAGTGTGGGAGAGGAAAGGATTCACAACACTTTTATTTGTTACGTTTCTGTTGCATTTGCTATATTTCTGTTGAATTTCCTACAATAAAGGTTTCCCTTAGGAATGAGGGAAAGAGACCCAGAGGTCAAGTGGAGAAAGTATTGGAGTGCCTTGGTTTTATTCTGACCCTTCAGTCCTCCTTCCCTAAACTCAGAGGCTGCAGGCAGAGCAGAATTCATCCCAGCAGCACAAAGGGAGGTGCTGAGGGGGACCAGCAGCACATTCCCAGCTCAGACAGAGATTTTTCACTTTTCAAGCACCTGGGACCTGGCGCAATTTTTCAGTGGGCTTTATTCTATATTTCCTTTCACACTGCAGCACTGAATAAACCTGATTTTCAATATACAGCAGAAATGGCCTCAGTCCTGTACAAGGAGATGAAATGGCTTTGTTGTAGTGTCCAG
This sequence comes from Spizella passerina, assembly GCA_013401375.1. Taxonomy (NCBI): domain Eukaryota; kingdom Metazoa; phylum Chordata; class Aves; order Passeriformes; family Passerellidae; genus Spizella; species Spizella passerina. The sequence goes on along the minus strand of WBNQ01028265.1, from coordinate 11,459 downwards.
GATTCCTTTGTTCCAGTAAGGAAGGAACAGCAAGCTTAATTAAATGCATTAATAATCACAAGGTAGTTAAATATCAATTGGCCATTAAAATACAGAATGCAACAGAAGCCTAAATAATTGCTGAATTATAAACATAAATGCATGTACCAGAATAGGTAAAGTATTTAGTGTTAAAAGGTGGCAATTTTCTTCTGGGAAATTTCCCCTGCTTCATATTTTTCTGAGTTTTTTCTTTTCATTAGGATTTCTATAGACTTTGGCCAAAACAATTTTCAAGGTTCTGGTTTTGAATTATTATTGCTGTTATGCTGTGTTTCATACATCTCATTTCTGAAAACAATCCCTGTTAAAAGAGCACTTGTTTTGCTCAAAATTTTGCAGAATATTTCACCAGAATCTAATTCTGACAATTCATATAATGTTTAAATCAAAAAAAAAAAAACCCAAAAAAAAAAAAAAAAACAAACAAAAACCAACCCCAAAACCCCAAATAACCAACCAGCACATTGGCATTTTAAGTGATTTTTAGGACAGAGAAAAAAAAAATTACTGGTCTGGTATTGGTGAAATTGGCCTTTGTGAGGATTTATTCCCATTTTAAAGTAGAGTATAAATAACACCCTCTCAGAAGGGGTTAATAAGGCAAAAAGAATATTTAAAAGACTTGATAAAAGCTACACAAAATGTTGTGATTTCTGATCCACTATCAGCTGATCAAACCACTCATGTTCACTGCCTCTGAAATACCAAACAAACCATGAAATTAAAAATCCCCTGTGCCCTACCTTTTGTACACTGAAGAAATCAAAGGATCACAACAGGGGCTAATTTCTAACTGATAAAGGAAAATTGCTTTTATTCAAAAATTCTTTTTGAAGGAAAAAAAATCCTGTATTTGGTATGAGAAATTTAAAATAAAAAAAGCATAGCATAGATGCTGTGATTTAGCTAAAAATATACTGGCTCATAAAAGCCACAAGCTTGGCATTGCTCCTTCAAAAGTTAAATATTTTTGTCCCAGGGAGAAAAAAAAATTAAAATCTAAGAACATTTTGATCCCAAGGTTAGTTCTAAAGCAGTTTGAAATTTAAGCCATGTAATGGCAATAAATTTCCAAGGCTGTAAAGCATCTAAAATGGAAACTTGAAATATGAGTAAATTTCCCATCACCTGGGGAAGTCCAGCCTCTTTTTGACATTGTGGCTTCTCCACTTCCATCAGGCTGGGCAGTTCTGGTCCGGGCATGAAGAACACACACCCACCCTCACACAGTGATGCTGTTTCCCTGCACCTCACTTCATGCAGGACACCCATGTGGGGATTGTTGTAGCCAAACCTGGCTGATCTTAGGGCTGACCTTTACTGAGATGCACTGAACTTGGGCAGGATGCTCAAGTAAACAAAAATAGCCTTTTTTACACAGAAATCCCCTCATTGGTATCCTCTTGAATCAAAGGAAATGGAAGGGAAATTTTTATTAAAATTAACAAGGTAAATAATCTGAATTCTTTGTGTAAGATGGCAACAAATGGAAATCTCCAGCATCCATCTCCTGATGTCCAAATGAAATCAGCCATCAAGAGAATTGCTCTGTAAAGCTCCACCTTCCATGCCCCCACTGATGGCTAAAAGGCAGATTTTGTTTTATCTGCCCACACTTCCATCTCTGAGTGACTCCTCAATTCCCTGAGCTGTTTTTCAGGGCTGCTGCACCACTCTGAGCCTTCAGTTCCATCAGTCTGAGCCAGGGGCTGGGCTTGGTGCACCTGAGTGCCAGAGACCTGGTGAGGACAGGGCTGCAGAAACATCAGATCAACCTGAATTTATTGGGAGGGAAAGGGAACACCACTAAGCTGAGAAAATTCAGGCAAGGAGCTCAGAGGCTGGCAGTACAATGAGCTAGGTTAAAGCAAGTAGAATGGTGAAAATGATTGTTTCACAGGTGCCAAAGAAAGAGAATTTCCTGGCCCTTCCACAGTCCTGTGGGATTCAGCATGAACTTCCAGCTGTTCTAAGAGCAGCTCTGGGATCTCCTAAGAATCTTTCATGATACCAAAGGTTATTGAAAGAACTACTCAGCACTTCTACACACCTCAAGACTGCACAGCAAAATGCCCAGCTGAACTCTAGACAAGAGAAGGAAACTTACTACAAAATTTGGTGTATTTTTTATCAGCATGGATATATAAATAGCATGTAAATTTGTATGAAGACATTGGCAACAACTTTCCAAGTTATGATTCCTCCATCCAAGTTCAGGAGATCTGTCATTCTGTCCATTTGCAAATCTGCAGCTTGATAGTAAACCAGGCTGTGCTTGTGATGTGTTACAATTGGAAAGCAAAACCATAAATCCCCTGTGCTGACCAACTCAGCTGAACCCCAAAGCAAATCAAAATGCAGGCTCTCCACAGAGCCCACAAAGCTAAGGGCAGTGTTTACTTGCACAAAAAGAATTAATACTGAAACAAACAAAGAAGTCTGGTTCAGCTATGTAGTGTTGAAATATTAATATTGTTGGCGCAGGGAGTACATGAACCTATTATTTTGCAAAGTGTGGCTGGATATAGTGAAGGCAAACATTGAATGAGAAAAGAGAAAATCCAGTTCTTTAAGTGGATTTTCTGATGCCTGCAGCCAGACACACAGATAGTTTATTCCATTCTGCCTCTATAGCTGGAGCGGATTTGGCATTAAAACTGCCTAACAGGTTTTTTAAGTATAGGGAAAATGTCTTTTAAACCTAGATTATTTCATTTCCAGCAGTGAAGGCACATCTACTGAGCTGAGAACTAGGTGACATCAATGGGAAGAGATTTGACTGTAGGATCTACAGAGAGCAAATTGTGGCATAATTATTCTGAATTAACTTACAACAGTAATGTCAAGAGAGTTTGAATAGAGACCCTCAAACTAAACTGGTATCAAACAGAGTAGTTCCACATCACTGCCATCACAGACACTATTTTCCATGCACATCTTCCTGCCTGTACTCCTTGCACATAAAACCTTGTATAAAGGGATCTCTGCAGAGTATCAGAGATATAAGGCATATTTGTCCTTCCATTCCCTGTTTTTTGATAACTAAATTCCTTTAGAGGAGAGAAAACATCACCTGCAGAAGAAGGAAAAGTAGAAATCTCATCGTGCAATCAGTGAAAAAAGTCTGGGTCAATGCAGCAGAGCCCTAACAATTGCACAGAGTTAAATACTGCTCAGCATCTCAGCAAGCACTACATTCATTGGATGAGCACTTAATTTAAAAATAATTAAAGAAAGACAAGAACTAACAGTTAGGCATGGCTTAGCAGGCTATCAGTGATTTGAGCCACATCCTTTTGGTAGGCACTGAAACCCACAAACATCACACAATAACAGCAACGTTTTCTTTCATGCCCTGTGCTGCACTGGGATTCAATTCCCCCTTCCACCTAATGGCAGAATTTACATTTCAATTTACAATTTGAACCTGCATTTCTAGAGACCTCTCAAGCCACCACTAAAGCCACAATTCCCCAGGGCTCTTGCCCACCAGATGTGGAATTTTGGCTGCTCAGAACATGCAGGACTGCTCGACATTTGGGTGAGGAGATGTTCTTTCCCTTGCTGAATATTGAATTACACATAAGGTACAACTACTGAAGCAGGAGTTCTGCCTTCATGCACACCCACAAACCCCTGCCTACAACTTCATTGCCAGATAAATGTTCTGTGAAACAATTAAAGCAGGTTTGAACCCAGTCAGACAGGGGAAAGGATTAAACTCAAGTCATTCAAAACATCGGGAGGAGGGAATTAACTAAAAACTGCTTTTTAAAGTCATCTCCTACAACCATGAAGATAAATCCTCAAGTAATTATATAATGATCAAAGGTCCATTTCATTTTTTCCCTTTTCTTACAATGACAGTGAATAGAAGAGGATTTTTGTCAAAAGTGGAATTTTGTAAATTTGCATAAGCCTGGAGAGTACACAGCTCTTTGACCACAAGGATTTGGCATTTGCTCCTACAGAACAGATGAAAGCTATGTCTGTATTCCCTTCCATGCACTTTATTTTCATTGTTTGCTGCTGGTCAAAGGCAACCCCCCCAGGACCTGCAGACTGTGTCTCTATGAGCATTTGGGTGTTTGCAGCCCAGCAGCAAACAGGCCAGGCTGGGAAATGCCAGGGAAGGGAGATTCACTCCAGCTGGGAGATGGAGATCACAGCCCACAGTCCTGCCCCACGACGGCCAGGTGCTTTCTGCTGCTCACCCTTACTCGGGCTGGGAGCCCACAAAGGAGCTGAGCCAGTTTTAAGTCTCAGTACACAACACAAAATGGGATTTTGAGAGGTACCCTGCATTCAAACAGAGCAGCCACAGATGCTCTTTGTACCTCTCAAAATCCCATTTTGTGTTGTGTACTGAGACTTAAAACTGGCTCAGTTCCTTTGTGGGCTCCCAGCCCGAGTAAGGGTGAGCAGCAGAAAGCACCTGGCCGTCGTGGGGCAGGACTGTGGGCTGTGATCTCCATCTCCCAGCTGGAGTGAATGAACCTACACCCCTCATTTTCACTGTGACAGAGAGGGAAATGCAGTTCCTACCTCCCTCACACAGGGAAAGATAAAGCTGAAAATTATAGTTATTACAACTGCCTCTTGTCTGAAACAAAGTTCAAAGGCTTGTCTTCTTTAATCAATCTCCCAGCAGAATAGCAGGGCTGCAAATTTCACTTTCATGGAGCTAAAGCACCCAGGCTGAATCAGTTTTTCCCCTTTGTTCCCCTTCCCCAAGCAGAGCAGGAATGAAGGAGCTCAGATGGGGAAGCTGACTGAGCTGCCACAGCAGCCACACCATGTTCTCTGAGGAAAGCAAAAGGCAAGAAGGCAATAAAACATCCTGGCTCCAGCACCATGTGCTGGCAAAGCACTTTGGGCAGTCAGATATAATGAATATTCAGCAATCTCTGGCTATTGTGGTATAGCAAAGTGCCTCTGTCAGGGGAGCCATTTCTGAGGCTGAGGTGAGAAAATAATAGATGTCCACTTGGCAGAGGTAGCCACAGACACGTCAGCTCAGAGCCCTCAGATCTCCCTGGGCAGGTCTGGCTGGAGATTATGAATAAGTCCATTAATGAGCCTGTTTCCACTGCAACACAATGGGGAGGGAGCTTTAAGCAAGTAACACTTGAAATTAAATTCTCAAGCAAAAAAAAAAAAATTAAAAAAGGAAGATAAGAAGGAAAGGAACTTTCACAAAAATCTGAGTGAGAGGAGATACCCAAATATATTGTGCTATTGAGCAGCATCCACAGGCAGGCACAGAAATGCCTTTTGTCCCCCCAAAGATGCAGTCACAGACACCAAAGAGCTCACAAATGCACAAACAAAAAGACAGATTCAAAAGCATTGCTGGAATGAAGGCATCAAAAATGTATAATTTCCTTCACCACCCTCACAATAGTCCAGACATAATTTAGGCTGGATTTCTTCCAGTTCAGATTCACTAATGATACCATGGACTTTAAATGACTCCTCAAACACCAAGAATAATGGATAGCACGAGACCAAGTCAAAAGGAACAGTTTGAAAACTGTCAGATTTAAGGGCATGTTTTTAATAATCTTGGTCATTTGTTGAAGTTTAAGAAATCACACAAGTGTAACAAAACACTAACAAAACCAAACACCTCCACAAATGTTAAGAACCAAATTTATTATTTTGGTTGTCATTACTTAATCCTCCACACTTATTTTATCCCTTTTTTTATTAGATACACAAGTGCCAACCCCCCCACACCCAAAAAAAGTGCTTTTGTAGCTGTGGATGCCCCAAAGCACACAGTGATGGCTCATGCATGGATGGAGACTGAAGAGAATCTGTTTATCTGTCTCTGATGGGCTGCAGCAGGAACTTGATTAGAAAATTACAACTGACACAGCATTTGGCAGAAGTTTCTAGCTCAGGGTCGTGTCTCTAGCAGCCAAAGCAGACAAGATATATCTAATTCTACAGAAAATCAAAGTGTTTAGAACTCAGCCACCTTCTCCCCCTCTACACAATCACATCACCTGTGCAGATTTCCTGTCTTCTGTCCCTGATTCCTTTTCATGGTCACCCCATGGCAGCCCTGCCTGTGCCACTCAAGGCTCCTGGTGTTGGATCACCCTCTCTCATTTCTGGATTCCTGTCCTGAGCTACAAAACCTGTGTTTTCCAGAGGGTGACAAGCCCATTTGCTACGTGACATATCCTCTCTGGATGCTTGGCCCAGTAGGTGCAAGAAGAAAAATGAAAGTTGTCTGATAACATTCATTTCTACTGAAGTTCAGCACCCAATTTCTCTTCTAGTTTGTGAAACCATCTCATAACAGGAGAGTTTCAGCCTTGCTTGTTTTGCACTGAGTTTTTTTCTTGCTTTTCCTTTCTTTCTATATAAATCAGCTCTTAACCCTGTTTTCCCTGAAGGAAATGTGAGAAAGCACCGAGTCATGCTGTGCTTTCCTAGAGAAAGACATTTTCTGCATTACCCTCCTGTCAGTTTTCAAGCTTTGCACAGGAACTGGACCAACATAAACGATTCTTTCATCAGCTCAGGGCCATCCCCAGAGGCTGGGCTATTTGTAGAGTTAAAGATAGCAATTATCAATAAGAAACTTGCCTCCCTTCCCCCTCACTGTGCTCTCAGAGCATATCTGGAAACAGCTCAGTGCTGCAGAGAGACATGACTGAGAGAAAACTGACTCGAAGTAAAGGAGTTTTGTGTTAAATCAGGGCTGGAGAGGAGGGAAAGGGAGAGGGTGGAGGCAGCTCTCAGCAAGCTTTGGTTTGCTTTTACATTTACTGAGCTGTGAGATATGCTGAGAAAGGACTGAACTGGCAGCCCAAGGCGCTGGACTAACACCAGAGTCCAACAATGCACTGCAGAAGGGGGCCTGTCACAGACATATTTTCTGAAAAATTCCTTTTGCTAGGATTTTTTCTCCTGAGAAGCTGAGAAGCCTNATATATTATATATTATATATTATATATTATATGTAATAACATATAATTAATTTATAATTATCAGCCTTATTATTATTTATCAGCCTTTCTGATTTCATCAGTCTTTCTGAAACATGGAGTCAAGATTCTCATCTCTTCCCTCATCCTGGGACCCCATGAACACCATCACAGGTGCCCATCTCTCCAACCTGACAGTACCAGGGATGTGCAAAGAATGGCATTTTCTCTGCCCCAGCACAGAGACTGTTCCACAGGAGGATCCTTGGGCATGACAAACCCATCCCTGCCAAGTGCCACACTGCAGGTACAGCCTTTCCTCTCCTACACACCAGAGAATTAAAAAGTGAAGAGAATGAGGAGAGTTTCAAGCTTGTGCAAGGGAATTCTGTGAGGACATGGGACACCTCTTTGTGCTGCCTCAGAAGCCTTTTGTTACCATTACCTGTGCTTGTAGGGAGCTCAGTTAACACCTGCATGACTTTGTCACACAGTCCTGCCTGCCACAAGGCTTGTGGTCACTTAGGAAGGCACCACAACCCACAGGCTGGCACAGAGCAGCCCTGGGAATGCAGCAGCCAAATTGCTGCAGAGGGCCTGACAGCTCCAATGGTTAATTTAAGGCTGACTGTGCTGCAGCAGGGACACACCCAGAGAAACAGCATCACCCAGGAGGACAGAGAAAGGTGAAGGAGCCATCTCAGAATTCACACACTGAAAACCTGAAGAGATAGCAAAAAAGTATGGGACTGCATGTTGTTGATTTTTCTGCAGGCTACATATGAATTCCATCATCAATCAAATGGTGCGGGCTCAAACAGAGCCTCTCCTTCCTCCAGTGGAGGAGGAAGAAGGAGCAAGGAGGAGCATGGAGGCAAAGTCAGGTTTGAACATGTGCAACTGGGACAGAGGAAGGAAGTCAACAGGCGAAACCAGGGGTGGCAGAGTGCCTGAGGCAGCACCAAAGTGCCACTGAGGGAGGTGCAGGAGTAGGGGAACAACACCAGATTAGGTTTTCGTTGTATTTGCTTTAAATACATTTTAGGCATACACTGCTAAACTCAAGAAGACTTAATATGATTTTACTCTGATGAATAACTTATATTAAAAAAAAAAGTCACTTTTAGGGCCAGCTGTGGATCTCCACAGAGATGCTTACACTTTTGTGATGAAAGCATTTTGAGTTTGCGCTGTTTCCAAAGTCCAGGCCACATCCTGGCACGGAGAAGCCTCAAATCTCTCTGATGTTTCCTCTCTGCTCAGGGAGTTTGGGATTGCCAGCCCTGCAAACACACTGCTCCACTGGAGCTGACCACCTGCAGCTCCAGCACACATCTCCTGCCGCTTGAAAGCAGCTCACCAAAAAGCCTCTTTCAAAGAAACCCCTCAGGCTGCTGTGTTTGAAGAGGCAGAGACAAAAGCTTTTGCAACTAGTGCCTGCAGAGCCTCTCCTGGGCAGGCACTAAGCGGCAGATTTCCCTGGGGAAACCCTTTTTATTCCCTTCTGCACCAGTTTCTGCCAAGGACAGCTTTGCTGGCAGCTCAGCTGGGGCAGGTGAAGCTGGAGCTCCTGCTCCCTGCCATGGGAGGCTCTGCCCCTCTCTTTGTGCTCAGCACCAGGGCAGTCACTGCAGGGCACTCAGAACTCAAATGCAGGAGAGAAAATCCTCCCTGGAAAGCCTTGTGGGATCCAGCAGCAGCTGTGGCTGAGGCTTGGGGTCCCTTCCACAGAAAGCTCTTATTCTCTGAGGATGCCCAGCTCTGACCTCTGCCAGCCTGTGAATGGCGCCCAGAGCTGCTGGGTCCATCCAATTCCAAGACAAATATCCAATCCAAGACAAATATCCAATCCAATCCAAGACAAATATCCAATCCAATCCAAGACAAATATCCACCTCCCCAGGTGGAATCTAAATATCAGCATCCAAATGTGCCCAGGCATCCCCCCTCTCATCTGTCTCACAGAAATCTCTTTAAACCATCTCCCTCACAGTGTTTCTGCTCTGCAGACAGCCTGCAAGCACAGCACAGCCTCTTGATGTGAGGAAATACCATTGTGATCTTATTCTCTCCTTGGTGTAAATGTCACAACTCGACTTGAGTAATTACAAATAATTGGCTTTGAACAGGCCACATTTCCTCTCTCAGCCCCCGCTTGTACCACACTCCATCCTATTTTGGCCCTAATTACAGAGAATAATAAATCCAGCTAGACAGTGCTTTTCTGAAGAGCAATTTGGTCTGCCTTGTCCCAGCACTAATGAGTTTGTTAATAGAGGGATTTTCCCTCTCCCTCCCCTCTGCTAATCTCCTTCCTGAAATAGCAGCACAGACGGGAGCCATCCCCTGGCACAGAGGTGATGCCTCTGCCTGACCCACATTCTGCTCTGCTCCAAGGCAAAGAGGAGCTGAGCCTTGCACCTCCCAACCTTTCTCCTCTTTCAAAGGAGGCACAAAGCAAGCACAATTAATAACTGTTTGTTAACGAGCATCAGGAGGATCACCCATTTCACAATGCTGGTCAGAAGCAGCACTGGGGCCTGGAAAGCAGCTGGGAGCTGGAGAATCAGTTTAGCTGGTGGCCCAAATGGGGAAAAAACCCACAAAAATCTGATAAAAATGTCACTTTTTTTGTTGTTGTTGTTCACCAACAAAACAACACTTTAAAGCATCTCATTTATGTGTCCAAATGGAACCTCTGAAGTGCCCTACAGGAAATATATTCTACCTCAGTCTCTCCTGAGAGAAGCAAAGGACAGAATAGGGTAGATATTCTCAAAAGCTTCTGCCTGTTCTTGTTCAATAAAAGCCCTGCTAGAAAAGGGAAATGCAGATTTACTTTCCCCTCTATCTGGAGAAAAAGAGAGTTTAGTTTCACTTCTAAGCAAACATTTCCTAACAACAAGGACTTTGCCAGTGACTTTTTAGAAAATCTCATCCCCAGTTTTTGCCCTCAGCAAATTTAAACAGCATTTGCAGGGGCAGATGTCAAAGTTCAGTTCCTATTAACCCAAACCTAAGAAAAATTCAATTTCATGTACTGAAGGGAGATGACTGCATGGGAGGCTTTGCCTACACCATCTCTGCAAAGTGAATCCCAGATCCTGGAATTCCAAAACCCATTTTCTATCAAAGAAAAGGTGCTTTGTATTTTTGTCTTACAGTTGGAAGTCTTGTCAGAAACAATTCCCTTAGTTCAAACCCAAATTCATAGACAGTTCCAGTTCCCCTCAACACAGAACATTCCTAAAGTATTTCCATGCCTCTTCTGGATCTGGAGACATGTCATAGGTCTGTAGGTGTTTCTGTTCTTGGATCATTTACAGTGTGAATTTAACCTAAAGCAGCAAGTCTGACACAAGGAGAGAAGGTCCTTGTGATGTGAGGGGTACAGAGAGGCACCAATGATTCTGAAGATTCCAGTTCTGACTTCAAGCTCTGTATTTTTCTCCCCCTAAATCCCTTATTTGACAAAACTATTTTCTCATATCTCTCTGCAGCCCATTTATTATCTTCTCTATTAATAAACCCTCCTTCCCTGATGAATCACTGCAATTTATCATTAAATTAGAAGATGAAATGGCTCTTTTTTCTTTAAACAAGGAGATTAACTACTATCAACAGGCTATTTCTCCATTATAAAACTCCATCTTCCTCACCAAATGCAGGAGTATCTTTGTTTACAGCAGCCCTAAATGTGCTGCAAGGAGGGAGGTTCAATCAGAGAGGTGACATCCTGCAATATAAATATATGGATCAACCTAAAAATGGCTATGGAAAACAATACATGATATTATGACCATGATTCACTCTGGAGTTTTCTAACAGCACTATGAAAAAAATGAAAACTATGAAAAAAAATCCCAAAAATGTTTAACTTGTACATAGATTAGACTGCCAGGAACCGATATGACAAAGCATAGTCTAGACAACAAAACCCATCTGTGCATGCATAGCCCAGGGATTAATCACACCCCAAAAGGTCACTCAGGAGAAGAATTCAGCTAAACATGAAGGAACTTTCTGCTGGGAGCCCATGCCTGCCTCTCACATCCTCTCTGTACCACGCAGCTCCTGGGAGCTGTCCCTCCCCACACTGCTCAAGTTCAGCACCATCACAAACACAGAACAACTGCAGCTCCCCTGGGGCCAGGAAAGCAGCTTTGAACCTTCTGAGCTTCCCTGCATCATCTCACCCCCAGACACATCTGTCTGTGAGACTGAAACTCCATTCACTGTGGTGGTTTGGGTATGAGCAGCTCTGTGAGGGGAGTGGCAAAGCCTGGGTGTTTTCTGAGGTCTCTTTCTGTCCCACAAGGGGCAGACCAATATGTGAGAGGGATGGAGGCCCAGAACACCCTCCAGGAAACCTTCACTGCAAGAGCTGCCCCTGGCTGGTGGCTTTTGCTGCTAAAGTCAGCCTTGGGAAGGTGTAACAAAAATCAGTCAGCACTAGGCACCACAGAAAACAAAAAA
>WBNQ01028264.1:7433-23602 GCA_013401375.1 Spizella passerina | reverse complement strand
TTCATTTTTATAGATTCGACATGTAAACACATCTTGAAGAATTTGTTTTGTGTAAGAAATAACATGAAAAAAATTATTTTGTCTTCTTTTGGTCCTTGCCTTCCATAAAGAGAGTGTGATTATGTCACTTTGGCAGGAAGCAATTGTTCTTCTGTATCACTGTTCTTATGAACACAAAGTTACTGGCTTGTGAATGTGCTTTTATTGCTCATTAGTTGCTGTCCTATTTGTTATTCTTTTTGATTTTGTTCTAAATCTTAGTCACTGTATGAACAGGCCAAGGGATGCTGATGTCTAATTGCAGCCCAAGAATGGCAAACAGCTTGCAAACAAGGCAAACTGAAATACATTTGCATAAACTTTATTTTTTCTCTTTTTTTAATGCTTGCAAGCATTAAATGCTGTAAGTTTCCCATTTCTGTTTTTCATTCCCAGATTATCATGTCCTGGTTTCAGACCTGTGTGACAGAGCCTTGTGCGGCCCTGAATCATTTATTTCTCCTCTTTGGGTCTGACAAAAACATCTCACTTGAAAAGGTCAGGTTTGAGATCTGTTTGAAGACCATTGCCTGTGGCAATGTTGGCTCTTAAGGACTGCTGCCTTAAACTGATTTTTTGTTAAAATATGTGATTTCCTCAGAAAGCCATTAAGGACCATGTGTTAAGTTTGAGAGTTTTCTTGCACAGATCTGGGCAGCTTTAGGGGAGGTCAGTGATGACAGGCTGGGAAGTGAAACAGCAGGGGGATGAGAGCCCTCAAACTTGGTGTAGTCAGGGAGGAAACTTAGTTCCAGTTTCCATCAGAGGAAATAGCCTAGCTCTACTCATCTCTGCTAGGATCTCTGCAACCCATAGGCTGGTTTCCCTGGAATTTTGATTGAAGGTGGAAGTTCCTGTGGTTATGTTCCTACTTGGAAAGAGGTAGATTTGGCAAGAGGAGGAAACTTCTGGTAATGTTGCCATTCAGGAAAATACGGTGATATAAACCTGAAACTCACTCTTTCCTAGGTATTGGAAAAGGAGCTCATTCTCCAAGCATGGATCTGTAGGAAAAACATGCTTTGCTGGTTACACTGATCAGGAAAAAAATACTTGGATTTTAATGACATTTTCTACTAAAATTAGGTGTTTAGGATTCTCAGGCCTGGCAGGCTCTCATCTCCTTCCACTGAACATGGAGGACAAAACAAGGAGGCATTGCCAAAATTTGGCTGAAATGAAGGAGATTCCTGATTGGGTCCCAGCAGGGAGGAGGCTGAGTACCAGTCCAGTATGGCACGGGCACAGGTCTTGTATTAACGAAATACAAACACAATTGTGTTCAAAATCTCTTCCTGCTGGGTGAGAAAGGGGAAATGAACACAGGCAAATAAAATCTGAGTCTTAAAAGGGAAGGAGCTGTGCTAAGTGCAGTCTAGTTACAGCCTCGGATTACTGTGACTGTGGGAAAATGTGATGAGACACTTTACCCAAGCACATTTGCTTTTTTTCTTCTTTGTTTTGGGTGGGTTCATTCTATGCTGTTGTGTATAAGCAGGCAGTGATGGATTGTCCACAGTTCTGTGCACAGTATCGAAGAGTGCTGGATTTAATTGTCCTGCATTTATTGTACAAAAGAAATGAGTTATGAGCCACTTTACAGCATCTCCAGTGAAAGTGATTATCAGCACTGCTCCTTGCCAGAGATATAACTCTGTCAAGCAGACTCCCTCCTCTCTTGGGTTCCTAGGAAAAAGCTTGTGAATTTACTGTCTCTTGCCAGTGAAAGCTCGGGGTAAAACACAAAACCAAAAGCTGCCAACAGCTATATATTCAGTTCAGATGTTGTAGGAATTTCTTACTCCATTTTTTTCCTTCCTTTTCCCCTGGGTGGATGATCAGTCAGGATTGCTGAAGCACACAGCTGAAATAGTGCAGCAGAATGTGTTCTCAGCCGATTGCTCTTTTGATATTGTGGGTGAACTGTGTGCCTGAGAAGAATTGGCTGTTGGCTTCAGTTGGCTTTGTCCAGGGCTCACGTGCATGTACAGCACAACTGGTTTTGATGCCAGGGAAGGAAACCCTTCATCCCTGTGCACCCAACCATATCCCACAGCTGTTTTCACACTGCTCCTCCCTGCATTGCACAGATAACCCCAGGAACAGGTTTAAGCTGAGGCGGATGTATAAAAGGAATGTTATGAGCTCTGCCTCCGAGACATTGCACAATAACTCATGTGCAGAGGAGTGGGGAGTTTTGCTCTCTACCTTCTCTCTTGAATACTGCAGCATAATAAAGGACAGCAGGATGAATTTCAGGGACCGTAACGTTGCCTGTCAGAAAGATATTTGAGGGTGATGCTTCCCAGTGTTGTGGAAGAACAGCTGCAGTGGAGATTTTGTGCTAGGGTTTGTTTAGATCTGCAGAATTACTTTCAGTACCTGCAGGAGAGCTGGCACACACTGTGTGCTTTGGGGATCTGTGGGTCCTGTCCCCTCTCTAGTAGGTTTTTTGTGCTGCCATTTAAACAAGCATAAGATTCCTGTGTGTTCACAGATATTTTTATGGCTGGGATAACCCAGATAAACAAGTGAATCAGCACATGGATAGAGATAACACTGTGTACTCAACTGTGCAAGCTCTTACAAAAGGTTCCTTTCTGCACCCCTCCACATGAACAGACTTTGCATGGTTTTATCAACAGGTCTACAACTGCCAGAAAGTCTGTTCTTGAGAAGAGGAAATAAAAGGGAGAAAAAGCTGTAAAAAGCCCCGGATTCTAATGGTACTACCAGGTAGCATGTGCAATTCATTTAACTATGAGTCTCCAAATGTGTTAGCTCATAGCTGTGGTAACACTCATGGCAGCAGTCCCTGGGCTGAAAACTGTCCTGCTAATTAATAACAGCAAGGAACAGAGGTTGTGTGGAGTGTCACAGCAACAGGTCATGAATTAGGAGAGGAGCACTTGTGGTCACGTGTTCTGTAAACAGAGAACTGTATTTGAAATTATTCCCTGTGTGTGATTGTGCTTTTGGATAATCAGGGCTCAGACTAGTGATGATTCCATGATTTCTTTCACTCTGTCATTCAATTGACTTACTGTCCTTTTTAAGTCAGATGGATATCAGCTGCAACAGAGAAAATTCAGCAAAGAGAGCTTGTAAGGTTACCTTGTGTTTTGTGCACTGAAAAGATTGTCCAAACTTAAAAAGAGTTGCTGAGAAAAGTTGTGGAGTTAAATGGCAGGATGAGGCTTCCACAGTTTGGGAAGTCATGAGTGGCCATTTGTCTGTTAAGGACCAGAGTCTCCTGGGAAGAGCTGGAAGACAACTTGTGACAAGGTGGTCCCTCACTCCAGAATGCCAATCCATGGTGTGTCTTTGTAGGAATATAAGGGACAGGTTCCTTCCAGAGACAGTGACTCCACCATCTCCCAGGGCAGCTTCCCTCCAGTGCCAAGAACAACACAGTAGTATCAGTATTTTATGCCATGAGACTTTACATTTTTCTGTTGCAAATAGCTATTTGACTGGTGGTGGCTACATTCATTTGGGACGTGGAAAACAGAAGNTGAGAAAGGGGAAATGAACACAGGCAAATAAAATCTGAGTCTTAAAAGGGAAGGAGCTGTGCTAAGTGCAGTCTAGTTACAGCCTTGGATTACTGTGACTGTGGGAAAATGTGATGAGACACTTTACCCAAGCACATTTGCTTTTTTTCTTCTTTGTTTTGGGTGGGTTCATTCTATGCTGTTGTGTATAAGCAGGCAGTGATGGATTGTCCACAGTTCTGTGCACAGTATCGAAGAGTGCTGGATTTAATTGTCCTGCATTTATTGTACAAAAGAAATGAGTTATGAGCCACTTTACAGCATCTCCAGTGAAAGTGATTATCAGCACTGCTCCTTGCCAGAGATATAACTCTGTCAAGCAGACTCCCTCCTCTCTTGGGCTCCTAGGAAAAAGCTTGTGAATTTACTGTCTCTTGCCAGTGAAAGCTCGGGGTAAAACACAAAACCAAAAGCTGCCAACAGCTATATATTCAGTTCAGATGTTGTAGGAATTTCTTACTCCATTTTTTTCCTTCCTTTTCCCCTGGGTGGATGATCAGTCAGGATTGCTGAAGCACACAGCTGAAATAGTGCAGCAGAATGTGTTCTCAGCCGATTGCTCTTTTGATATTGTGGGTGAACTGTGTGCCTGAGAAGAATTGGCTGTTGGCTTCAGTTGGCTTTGTCCAGGGCTCACGTGCATGTACAGCACAACTGGTTTTGATGCCAGGGAAGGAAACCCTTCATCCCTGTGCACCCAACCATATCCCACAGCTGTTTTCACACTGCTCCTCCCTGCATTGCACAGATAACCCCAGGAACAGGTTTAAGCTGAGGCGGATGTATAAAAGGAATGTTATGAGCTCTGCCTCCGAGACATTGCACAATAACTCATGTGCAGAGGAGTGGGGAGTTTTGCTCTCTACCTTCTCTCTTGAATACTGCAGCATAATAAAGGACAGCAGGATGAATTTCAGGGACCGTAACGTTGCTTGTCAAAAAGATATTTGAGGGTGATGCTTCCCAGTGTTGTGGAAGAACAGCTGCAGTGGAGATTTTGTGCTAGGGTTTGTTTAGATCTGCAGAATTACTTTCAGTACCTTCAGGAGTGCTGGCACACACTGTGTGCTTTGGGGATCTGTGGGTCCTGTCCCCTCTCTAGTAGGTTTTTTGTGCTGCCATTTAAACAAGCATAAGATTCCTGTGTGTTCACAGATATTTTTATGGCTGGGATAACCCAGATAAACAAGTGAATCAGCACATGGATAGAGATAACACTGTGTACTCAACTGTGCAAGCTCTTACAAAAGGTTCCTTTCTGCACCCCTCCACATGAACAGACTTTGCATGGTTTTATCAACAGGTCTACAACTGCCAGAAAGTCTGTTCTTGAGAAGAGGAAATAAAAGGGAGAAAAAGCTGTAAAAAGCCCCGGATTCTAATGGTACTACCAGGTAGCATGTGCAATTCATTTAACTATGAGTCTCCAAATGTGTTAGCTCATAGCTGTGGTAACACTCATGGCAGCAGTCCCTGGGCTGAAAACTGTCCTGCTAATTAATAACAGCAAGGAACAGAGGTTGTGTGGAGTGTCACAGCAACAGGTCATGAATTAGGAGAGGAGCACTTGTGGTCACGTGTTCTGTAAACAGAGAACTGTATTTGAAATTATTCCCTGTGTGTGATTGTGCTTTTGGATAATCAGGGCTCAGACTAGTGATGATTCCATGATTTCTTTCACTCTGTCATTCAATTGACTTACTGTCCTTTTTAAGTCAGATGGATATCAGCTGCAACAGAGAAAATTCAGCAAAGAGAGCTTGTAAGGTTACCTTGTGTTTTGTGCACTGAAAAGATTGTCCAAACTTAAAAAGAGTTGCTGAGAAAAGTTGTGGAGTTAAATGGCAGGATGAGGCTTCCACAGTTTGGGAGGTCATGAGTGGCCATTTGTCCGTTAAGGACCAGAGTCTCCTGGGAAGAGCTGGAAGACAACTTGTGACAAGGTGGTCCCTCACTCCAGAATGCCAATCCATGGTGTGTCTTTGTAGGAATATAAGGGACAGGTTCCTTCCAGAGACAGTGACTCCACCATCTCCCAGGGCAGCTTCCCTCCAGTGCCAAGAACAACACAGTAGTATCAGTATTTTATGCCATGAGACTTTACATTTTTCTGTTGCAAATAGCTATTTGACTGGTGGTGGCTACATTCATTTGGGACGTGGAAAACAGAAGCTTATGTCCATTTCTGATTCTCAGGTTAATACAGGGAGTTGAGTTTATGATTTCCTTTTGGAGTACTTTCTGCAGGAGGCTGGTGAGGGCTGGAGTATGCCCAGGAAGAGTTATTCCAGAAACATTCTCCAATAGCAGATTACTGTGCATTATCTATTGCAGCAGATTTAATTGGAGGACTTTGCTCTTAGGATTTAGTACATGTAGTACCAAGGGACAGATTTCCAGGTAACCAAAATCTTGAGATAATTTGACTCTTTGATCAAATAGATGTTAAGTGCTCCATAACCAGAGGCTGTGCTGAGCGGATTTTCAATAGGCCTGAGCCCTTAGCAGTTTTGAAAACCTGGCTGAATTTCAGTGCAAGCCTGGCTTTAGAGACCTTTTATATGTTCACTGAGCACAAAGGGACAGTCTGTCTTGTAAGTTCATGCCTTCATTAGGAGGAACTGAATCCTATTGATTTCCATGAGCATTATGGCAGGATCAGACCTCTTCAGCGTGTGACCTGTCAGCACCACACTTAAAGCTCTGCCATGGCAACCAGGGCAGCAACCCTATGGCAGGGGAATGGGAAATGGCAGGAGGTGGAGAAGGGACATCCTCTTCTCATTGACAGGAGACTTCCCCATAATAGAGAAAGGGGCAAGAAAGCTTGATAAGTCAAGTGGCTTGATTGGTAAGCGAGCTTACTCTAAAGCAAACACAATGCTGTATGTGTCCCATTTGCCAGTGAGATCATCTGTTTCTTTGTCAGGGAAGAAAATGTGTTTCCCTTCCAAGTCCAGGGCTACTCAGGCAATTTACATGAACAAATAAAGATGAGGTTTAGCAGCACTATATAAATAAAGTACAACTCTAAGTGGCCACCAAAGAACTGAGCTGCTCAAATGGAGCAGCAGTGGGACATGAGCCAGGTGGCTGCTGTTTGCCATGGCTGCTTACAATTCTCTGTCCAAGCATTGCTCAGATGCTTCTTGCTGAGGTGAGGTTTATGGCTGCTGCAAAACATACCCTGGGAGATAAACAGGCTATGCTACAGATGAACAGCAGAGCAGAGAATGTAACATCAATTTGTGCCTTACCTGTGGGCTTCACAGAAACTAGCTGGGCTCTTGTTAGAGCGACAAAACAAGGAGGCATGTGTAGAAGTGTGCAAGAGTGTGTAAAAGTGTACAAGGATGTGTGTGAGTGTGTAAGAGAATTTTTAAAAAACAAACACTTAGATTGTATGTATAGGATTTGACTGTATACCTAAGCTGGAATGAACCTAAGCTGCACCAAAGTGCTTATTTAAAAGTTTTATTAAATGAACAAAAATCTTTCAGAAGGTGGGTTACTGTAATATAAATATAACTGATGTAGAAGCTGCAGGTTATAACCTCCATGCAAGGCAAAAGTTTGATGGGACTGTCAACGGGAAAGTCAGTGTGATGCTGGAAAGGCCAGTGCTTTGCATCTGGATGCATTTGGCCTGTGGGTTTCACATCTGCTATCCTCAGGCACAGCCATGAATGTATATCCAAGTGATAGTTACCCTGGGCTGTGGCTCAGCAGGTGGGATGCAGTTGTTCCATGCTGTTACTGGAAATTTTCTTTATATCAGCTCATTGTTTTAAATGCTAAGACCTGGATATTCATGGTAGCTGACTCCAGGTACTTCAGCAAATTATATTAGTTATTCAGATATTACAGGATTTCTCCTGACTATGTCAGGTAGGAAGTAAGCCTCTCCAGAGAAAACTACAGCTCTCTTAGGAGATTGGTCTCACTCTCACAGCATCTGTCTCTCTGCATTGACTTTAATGGAACCTTTGGTAAAGTGCTGTGGTTGAATACCTAAACTTAGGCAAAATCTGGGCTGGGAATTGGTACACCCCATGGACCTTATGAGGGGAAGAAACCAGCATAATTTTTCTTAGTTGACAGATAAGAGACTCAATTAATATGCCCAAAGCAAACCAGAAAATCTGTGGCAGATTTAGGAACTGATCGTGGGTGTTCTGAAGTCCAGTTATGGCCTTAACTGTTCCTGTGCCATTGCTGCTGCTCACAGCTGAGGATTTGCACCCCTCCAAACAAAACACATCTTTCTAACATACTGTATTATATTTCTCTCTGTGTGTGTATATAACTACATAAAAATTAAGATAACACCTGCATTTCCTAATGCCAGGTGTTATTGAACTGTAAAATTTCTCACAAAAAAAAAAAAGGCTGTTAGGTCCAACCCCGCTCTGTCTGGTGTTGGATTGGAAGTAAATCCTCTGAGAATTACTGGATCCAAAGATCTCACTTGGCTCAGGAAGCTGCTGAGCTGCAGAAGGCTGGAGGCTGGGAGGGGATCAGGGGAAAGGATCCTACAGAGCTGCCCTGGTGTTTGTCTGGTGGGCTCAGCCTGTCCTGATGGACCCTTCTCATGTACCCAAAATCAGCTACAAGCTGACAACACAGCCCAGAAAGAGAGAGAAGAGCTTGGGTGGGCTCTTGCAGTGTATCAAGGAATGTGAACCCAAACTTCTATTCAACTTCCCAGTAACTGCAGTGCCCTGAATGCTCAAGAATCCAGCACTGACAGTCTCATGGGATATTGTGATGCTGCTAAATTTAAAAGAATAAGACTATTTTTAGTATGAACAGTTAACAGAGTTCCCACAAATCATGTTGAGAGGCATGGTTGTGATTATAGATCTGTAACATGTTTGCTGTGATAAAAAGCAGACCTGGGTCAGGTGATCTTGTTAGCACAATGTTTGTACACTTGGGTAATAGATGCAGCTGTGGCAAAAAAAAAAAATCAAAAAAATCAGCAGTTCTATTTTAGTAGCAATTACTCATTTATAAACTAGCTAAGTAGTGTAGAGGAGTAGCTAAAATCAGAGGCAAGACCTACATCTCTGGATGTCGGGAGGGACTATAAAATGAGAAACATTCCACTCTCAGGACAGATGTCCTTTCCTCTTTGCTGACTCTCCTCAACACCTGCTGCACATATGCTTACCTTCAACTTGGATTCATTTTGACATAAACATTGCTTAAAGTTTAACGTGTGCTCATGGACTTTGCTGGATAAGATGGATCGTAGAATCACAGGGTGGTTTAGGTTGAAAGGAACCTTAAAGATCATCTTGTCCCAAGCTCCCCTGCCATGGGCAGAGACACCTTTCCATAGACCCCATCCAACCTGGCCTTGACCACTTCCAGGGATGGATGTAGGTTTGCACCTAAAACTTCCTTAAATTGCAATTTTAACTGGTTTCCTGTAAGATTGGTGAGAGAACTGCTGCAATCAGACTTCCTGATCTTGATTTTGTAAGGGACTGAGTGTGCTGGAAGTTTAGCCCCTTTTCAGCCTGGTCATCCTAGTAAATATTTCACATTTATGATGTGTATTATTGCCAGGGACCAGGTGCTGTTGGCTCTATGGGGCAGCTTGGTGTGAGCCAGAATTAGCCCAGGGAATGCTCACAGGGTTCACCACAGCCATGGATCGTGGGACTCCTCATGGCACCAGTTTCCAGTTCAGTTTGTTCTGGTTCCCATTCTCTCCAGTCAGCTCTTTCTGCACCTTTGTGTGTCTCTGAGCTAACTAAGAAGATTGGGAACCCTGAGGTATTTTGAGTTTGGGAAACATGGAGAAAAAGTACATGAAAAATCCCCATGCTCATTACTTAGCTCACCTGTCCAGTCCCCAGTAGGTTTAAGAATTTACAAGGAGTTCTCTCAGGAATAGACATCCTGGTTTTTATGGAGCTGAGTTCAGCAGTTTGTGAGATCAGACAGGGAGCACTAAGTCCTGAATTTGTTTCAGATACTAAATTTAAAGTCTAATAGGGAACTTGGGATTGTTCGGTCTTTTTTTTTTTTTTTTCCTAAAAAAGTCTTTTTTGCAAACTGAAAACAAGACCTGATGCATGAAATTTCAGGTAATAATTTTCTCTAGGAAAATTTCATTTGTTTAAAATTAAAATTATATATAGGTAAAAAATGTATTTTGTGAAGGAAGTTCAGTTAAAAGTTTTACATTCCTTTACTGGAATACCAACATGAGCAGGCCTAGGTTATAATTGTATAATGGTGTTTTTTATCTTAAACTTCAATTTTACAATATCACATGTAAAAAATTAGTTACAAGTCCACATGAAAAGCTATTTTTCATCCTTCTGGGCCTGTGAGATGCTTAGCATCCAGACATCAGTCTGGTTTCTTGGCTCTTCATTATCAGCCACATGGCACTGTTTAGCTGTTCCCTTCTGTGATACATCCAAGATAAGCTCGTGCCTTGGAGAGGTGAAATAGCATGAATTCCCACCACCTTTGAAATGTAGCTTGTTCTTTTAGTCTGAACTTGTCTTGGGTCTACTGGACAGTGTCCTCAAAGTTTGTGTAAGGAATTTTTCCATAAATGTAGCCACTGCACGTTTATCCAAATCACACCAAGAGCTTTCTGGCTCTGTTCTCCCTTTTAAAGACTCATCTGCATCCCACTGGTAAGAGCTCTAATAGGGTGATTTGTGCCTTTCCTTTGCTTTAGTTAGCTCAGGTAGTCCTAAGCTTGGAGCTGCAAACCTGAGCACCCTCAAGCTGAGGGAAGCTTGAAGCTGAGCTCTAGAGCCAAGTCCTGTGATTCTGAGGCCGTTTGCAGGTCAGGTGCTCATTCAGGTGCAGGCTGTGTGGCTGTGGGAATTGCTGACACCCTCACAAGTCTGTGACTTCCCATTCAGTAACTGCTACATCCTCCAGTTGCAATGCTTCCTGTCATCTCCCCTTGTCAATGGGCTGGAGAGATGCACTGGAATCATCCAAAAGCCTTCTGGGATGAAGCCTGGTAGCTTTGCATCCCACCCTGCAACAGAGGCTGCAGGCCAAGCTCCACCTGGGCTGAAGGTGGGGCTGGTTCTCCAGCAAGGGCCTGCCCGGCCATGGAGAGGCCAGTGGTGGGACTGGGAGTGAGAGATGGATGGAACTGGTTGGACCAACAGCAAAGTGGCCTGGGATAGGAAGGGCTCCATGGTGCTGTGATGTTCTGTTCAGGATGCTCAGGCCCATCACCATCAGACAGTGGTGTGGTGCCAAGGGGATACAGCACAGGGCCCAGCAGCCTCCATCTGCTGAGACAGGACATGAGAATGCACAGTGGAGCCAGCCTCTCCCCCTTCCCATTTCTTCTTCCAGAAAATGCTAATGTAAATAAATTGTCTGTTCACATGTGTTTTGGCATCTGAATGGGAACACTTGTCCTTGTGCCCCCCCAGCCCTGCTCCCTCCCTCCCTTGGCACTTTTGCTAAATGAGCTTTTCTTGCTCAGTTTCAGCTCCAGCCAGAGTTATTCCATTGGCATTTCCCTCCTGGACTGATAACGAGCAAAGGAGCAGGCTGTAAAGCTGGTGACATAGACCAGCCCCAGTGGTGTCCAGAGCTAAAAGGTCCCCAAGCTCTCTCTTGTGCAGTGGATAAATACTGAGCAGGGAGCCAGGGGCTGCCCCAAACCTGCATGTTGGACTTTGCACATGCCACTCCTCTCGCCCTCATCTCTGTAGGAGCTCAGACTTATTAAAAGCTCCTCCCTAGGTGCTAGCAAAACTGTGGCAGCATCCACGGTGTTCCCTGGAGCACCAGACTTGCAGGGAAACTCTTGAATGTGGCTGTACCTTAACATTACTGATATTAAGTTACTGAAGGGGAAAATAACATACATTTAATAATAGAATTTCATTAAACGATAATGCAAACAGGTGAGTGCAGGAGAAAATACTCATACAAATTCTTTTTGACCGGATCACTCCAACTTCAGCTTGTTTTGCACAGACAAGGAGAAGAGAGGTGGTAGGTCACATGTTGCAAAATATTTCAAATGCTTCCCATTGGAAAAATAAATATTCAAGTAATTACAATGCCCCTTGTTTAAGCAGAAGATGGAAACATATTGTCATCCTCCTCACGATGTGCATTTCCTGTGCTGCAGGGTAATCAGCCACCCAGACATCCTTAATCCTGTTGGATTATTTGCGGCTGCACCTGCCTGAACTTTTTCTGTCCTGATTAACATTTGATTAAATCCACTTTTAAAATGGCAGCCTGACTGCAGCACTGGGGGGGCGCTTGCAGAGAGTGTTTTGCTCTCCATCCTGATTGCATCTGCATTAATTATGCTAAGTGCAGTGACAGGAACAATATTGATGTAACAGAAGTTTATTAGGTTGATGTGGTCATTCAGACAAGGGCTGTAAACGGCTTCACATGCATAGGCTTGGCCTCCCATGAGGAGGAAATGTCATCTCACTTATTATTCAGATTGACCTGATTTGGGTAATTTCTTTCTGGGAGCGAGGTAGTTTTGGAATCTCATTAGTTTACTGACATTTGCATGTGTTAATAGAGTTCTTGCTTGTTTTTAATCCTCCCTTTCTTGCCATTTAAAATGAGTGTTTGGTGAAAATCAGGGATTTGGGCTGTGTGGCTGAAAACTTTCTAGGCTTCATTTTGGACCTGCTGTGCTGTCTTCTGTTCATGGACCCTGACCCCAGGTGTAGTGGTGCAGGAAGGTGTTTCCTCTCCCCAGGGAGCAGGCCCCACTGTATGAGCCTTTGCCAGAGGAAGAAGTCCCAATGTCATTGTAAGGACATGTGACGTTCATCACATTTGGGTTTTTAACCTTCAATGTGCACATCGCCAGTAACTCATGCCTGGACAGAGTTGGTCTGTCCTGTTGTGTGAAAATAGAGGAAGAAATCCTGCCAGGAAGAAATGTCTTAACCACACTTGAACATGGATTATGTTCTTATCTCTGGCAGCAGTTGAGGGCTCCCTTTTCAGCAGGCTGTGGTGTGATGGGGGGAGTAACCACGGCTCTGCTGGGCACAGGCATCCCAGGGCCACGGGGGTTTCTTGGAGTGTGTTTGGAACCTCCTCCTAGAGGGAATGGGAAGCCCTGCAGTGGTCTGCAGCAGCATGCTTTGGGCTTGGCAGGGCTTCCTAAAACCTCTGAATTCCCATCACCGTGCTGACAGCTGGATCAGGGGCAGGGTCACATCCTGAACAGAGATTACAGTTCACATTTTATGACTCAGCCACAAAATTCCAGCCCTGTGTTACTGCCCTTGCACTGACAGTCTCTGGCCCAAACCAGTTAGTCTGCCTTGATGGCCTTTAATGGAGCATGCCATGAGTGACTCCACCCTCTCACAGT
This sequence comes from Spizella passerina, assembly GCA_013401375.1. NCBI lineage: Eukaryota > Metazoa > Chordata > Aves > Passeriformes > Passerellidae > Spizella > Spizella passerina. The sequence continues at coordinate 10,648 of WBNQ01028264.1, read as the reverse complement.
CTAATATACTATAGACAAGTGCTTGGTAATCCTAGAAAAGAAGAGCTTTGAAGCAGTTTTTTCAGGCCTCATGCAGATCCTTTTGCTGTGGTTGGTTTTATTTTCTTGCTAACAGGTGTTTGTGCACTTTTTGCTTAAGGAAGCCACTTACCTGCTGGGCAGCCTATCATGGGAATGTAAGACACTGAGCAGATACCTTGTCTTGCTCTGAGATTCCTGCTTCTGCTCTTCCAGATCCTGTGGCCCCACTAGTATAAAACCAAAGCTTTCTCTGGAAATCATAAAGCAGCTTTTCTGTCCTGTCAGTTGATGTTTTGAACCTGCAATGTCAGGAAATGAGAAGAGAAAGAGGGGGGTATTTTTAATTTTTTTTTAAACAAAAATATTCTTGCCTAAATGAGTAACAAAAACCTCTTTTACAAATAATTTAGATTTTCCCCCCACTCCCCTTTCTAAAATTGGAAAGTCCAATAACTCATTAAACAGAAACTGGGGGGGAGATTCTTGGGGAAGCTTTCATGAGGGGACAGGGAATATGTCTAAAATCTTTTCCTAAAAAATGGCCTACTCTGTAACACCTGTGCCTGGAACTAGAAACGAATATTTGTTTGTTTAAAGAATGGTTGGAAAAATCATTTTCAGGCCAGCTACGGATTAAAAGGTTGGGATTTGGGGTTTAGTTGTTTGTGGTTTTTTTCCTCAGAGCCTTGTTGTTTCTTTGCTGTAGACTTATTTTCATTTCTGCAGCTTCTCCCTCACTGCTGCACCACACCAGTTGAGTTCCTCCCAACATCTGCTCCACACTCTGACAAAAGGGGCTGCAGTGGGAGCTGCCTGGATCTAATTTTGTAGGGTGATGGCCAGTTTACTCCTGCAGATCTCCACGGTGTCTCTACATGTGTTTCACCTTTTTCCCATGAACCCAGTGAACTCCCTGGACATTTTTTTTTTTTTTACAATTTTAGATGGTATTTTGACTAGGTTTTTTTAAAGTGTTTTCTTGCCTGATTGCTGGAGGCTGAGCGGGTGAACAAAACACCTGGGCAAAAAAAAGACAATAAGTTAACAATAAACCAGATAGGGTTGTTTATTGAGCTTTCAGTCTCTGGCAAATAGTTGACTGTAGCTGTAATAAATTACCCTCTGCAAGTATCTAGTCTTCATTTGTAACCCAGCTTCATAATTTAGTCAGTACTGATTCTGCACCAATTCCCCTTCTACGTTCCCATTTTGAAACACAGGCATTATACTGAGTTTTTTCCTGTGGTGCTATGGCTGATAAGAAATTTTATCACCTTTTTACCTCTCAAAGGGGCCATTTTTAAATGGGTCCTTACTTTTGCTGTATTCACCACAGGAGTTTTCCTCCTGCATAGTCAGGCAGTGTGATTTTTGCAGTGGGTAGGTTGTTCAGGGGCATTTCTTTCCCACTGATAATACAAATTACTAAAAAGAGAAGCACTATAAAGAGAATAAAGCAGATGACATGTCACAGCATAATTTCTATGATTGATGCATTTGCAATATGAAGGCAGCATTACAGAAGATTTTCTTGGACCTGCTCTGGAGTTTACATATCTTCTGACACTCAGGGTAGCAGCTTTCAGATTCACTCACAGACCCTTTCTTTACATTTGTGATACAGCTCTACCACATGAAATGGTAGAAGACAATGCCAGGGCAAATAAAGAAATTGGTAAGCTCTGTCTTGGTTGGATAGTTGTGTAGTTTCATCATTGTCTAAATCAGAATAAGTGCTGCCCGTGTTCATTTACTCTGTTTTGTCCCCAGCTTTGAGATGGCCACTGTGCTTTCCTCACCATGGAAGGTAAAAAGAGTTCATGGTGACTGTCAGTAGCACATGAAGGGAAACTGCTTCACCAGGGGCCAAAGCCTCACTCTTCTGTGTGCTTGTTCTTCGCTGCCTGTAGCTCATCACCACACACACAGCATCTTGAAAAGTGGATTTCTCTTCTGCTTTTTCCCAGGAAAGAAATGTGTACTCTTAAGATGAATCAAAAAAGCAATGCTTAAAAGGTTTTGGAACAGAAATTCCAGCGTGCTCCAAAATGAACCTCAGTGGAAACCTGACTTTGTTTCCCTCTTGAGGATGATCAAACCCTGCCAAGCACTAAAGGCAGCAGATTGGGCATCATGCAACAGTATGATCTGTGGAATAATTTTAAGATTGATATTAATATTTTAAAATAACATGTCATGCAAAAGTGAGTACTATTCAAAAAGTAACATAATGCTATTAGAAATTATGAGAATTCTAATAGTGACATTGTGGTGCCCAACTGATTGAAACAGAATTTTCTCGTTCAATAATTTTGTCAAAACCAACATCATCTGCAAAATGTTTTGGAGCAGTGACAGCATTTCCCAGAAGAAAAATATCACTTTAATAGTTAATTAATTAATTAATTAGACAGATTCAATGTGCATTGTGAAAATTAATAGCTGTTTAGGTCTGCAAGAGAAAAGCACTGTGGAATTTAATAGCAAGTTGTTCTAAGGAATTGCAACTTCTAATCAATAAATTGCTGTTATTCTGATTCATCATCTTTCTCCACGTCCTCCAGCAGCTGAGTACCAGNCTGTCAGTTGATGTTTTGAACCTGCAATGTCAGGAAATGAGAAGAGAAAGAGGGGGGTATTTTTAATTTTTTTTTAAACAAAAATATTCTTGCCTAAATGAGTAACAAAAACCTCTTTTACAAATAATTTAGATTTTCCCCCCACTCCCCTTTCTAAAATTGGAAAGTCCAATAACTCATTAAACAGAAACTGGGGGGGAGATTCTTGGGGAAGCTTTCATGAGGGGACAGGGAATATGTCTCAAATTTTTTCCTAAAAAATGGCCTACTCTGTAACACCTGTGCCTGGAACTAGAAACGAATATTTGTTTGTTTAAAGAATGGTTGGAAAAATCATTTTCAGGCCAGCTACGGATTAAAAGGTTGGGATTTGGGGTTTAGTTGTTTTGGTTTTTTTATTCCTTGTGTAAATCAGATTTGCCAAACCAGTGTTCTCCCAATCCTTGTCACAAAGAAGGGACGGTCAAATGTGAGGATCTCAAGGGCGATTTCTATTGTGAATGCAAGCGTGGCTGGCAGGGAAAGAAATGTGAAAAAGGTAATTGGTTTCATTATCTTTTATTCTTGAAACAAAGATACTTTGGGTTTTGCTGTATTCTTAAATGGTCACTGATA